>JANAVB010028818.1:596125-728550 GCA_029216955.1 Iris pallida
GAGCTCCCAAGACGGCGAGAAGATCGACGGGGGGACAAGCCATGGATGGCGGACGTCGACCTAGGCGGGGGCTTTGGCATCGGTGGGGAAAGGGGCATGGGAGAGGAGGAGGGGGAAGGAGCCTGGACCAACCATTCTAAATCTTATATATATATATATATATATATATATATATATATATATATATATATATATATATATATATACTGTCACTACCACATTTCTAGAACATGGGTATTTTAGTCATTTTACAATTATCAAATTTGTGTATATTTTTTATTAAATATGATGGTTGTATCTATTAGTAGACTAGCCTAATCATTAGATTTAGTAGACCCGATTTAATTTGACTTGACCAATAGGCTTGATTAATTAGAATGGCCATTACTAGGCAAGTTAGTTAGTTATTACACTAGTTATAGATTATTAAAGATTCTAGTCATGACAAAAGGGAAGGGCATTTGAGTCATCTTATCTATTCCTACAACCAAACCCCAACCTAATGAGACTCTATATAAAACCCTTCATGACAAGCCTTAGTTCATTCCTTTTATTCCAATCAAGAAAGAAATCAAGATAGAACACTAATATAAACATGTATCATAGGAAATATCAAGAAATAGAAACTATCAGAGAATGTACTCGTCTGTCGTCCTGAGCAGTAAATGTGAATCGAGGCCCAAAGTGGAGTCATAAGAACCTAGATGTGAGATATACATGTTAATTAGTGTTTAAACGTGTTTAGACATGGATATCTAGTGTATGATATGCAATCTAGGTCAATTCTAGGTCAAATTGACTTAAAGTTGACTTTTGGGTCAAGTGGTCAATCTAGGTCAATTCTACTGCTGTGCCCGAGCCCTGTGTTGCACTAATGGAATGCTCTTCCCATCTCAATATTGATACCAGGATAAGCCCTCCGTTTTACTTCATATGGACTGACATTGGTTTACAAATCCTTCCTATTCACTTAGGCCCATGGCCAAATGGTCTAACTGCCTGAAACCTTCCTTACTCACACTTGCTAGATCAGTCCATTTATTGGTTATCTATACATCATCCAAATTAGACCGCCTACCAAGCCAAGACACTAGCATATGTATAACCACTTATGACACTCACTGGACACTCAAAAAAGGACACTCAATACAGTTAACTCCGTGAAGCCCAAAACAGTGAACAAAACCCAAAGGAAAAATACATGCATATACTTATAGATATATACTTATATATATGCCTAGATATAATGCTAGAAACCACGCATGCCTATTTTAATGAGCATCTAAACTATTCATGAGTATAAAACTAAAAATAAAACCAAAATAACCTATTTGTCATTTTTACAAACACTTGGTGGGCTCTCCTCAGATTTCTCCTCAGATTTCTCCAAAGATGTCATAAAAACCCTAAATAAAATCTACCAAAATAAAGATTAGAGCCTTGCTCTTTTCGCTATGGGTACCCCTAGTCCATGGGTGTGTTCCTACAAGTGTCATGCATGAAAATAGAGTCTTAAACTAGAGAAATGACAAGGGTTTACCTATTGGGAGATGGATTCCCAATGTATTACACCAAGGGGACACAAAAAGGTAGATGGACACTTCCCTCTAGCAAGCTCCATACCAAGCTCCCTTCTTCAAGAGCTCCCTTAGTAATGTCAAGCATCAAGGCTCATTGGAATGAAAGGGAACGGGTTTTGGAATGGCGTACTAGGGTTTTCTTTCTAGGTTGGAATAAAAGGAATGAACTAAGGCCTGTCATGAAGGGTTTTATATATAGTCTCATTAGGTTGGGGTTTGGTTGTAGGAATAGATAAGATGACTCAAATGCCCTTCCCCTTTTGTCATGACTAGAATCTTTAATAATCTATAACTAGTGTAATAACTAACTAACTTGCCTAGTAATGGCCATTCTAATTAATCAAGCCTATTGGTCAAGTTAAATTAAATGGGGTCCACTAAATCTAATGATTAGGCTAGTCTACTACTAGATACAACCATCATATTTAATAAAAAATATACACAAATTTGATAATTGTAAAATGACTAAAATACCCATGTTCTAGAAATGTGGTAGTGACAGTATATATATATATATATATATATATATATATATATATATATATATATATATATATATATATATAATATTAAAAAAAAAAAAATAATATATATATATATATATATATATATATATAATATTATATAATATCATATATAAGATTTAGAATGGTTGGTCCAGGCTCCTTCCCCCTCCTCCTTCCCCATGCCCCTTTTCCCACCGATGCTAAAGCCCCCGCTTAGGTCGGCGTCCGCCATCCATGGCTTGTCCCCCCGTCGATCTTCTCGCCGTCTTGGGAGCTCAGGCCCCCCCCCCTTTTGTAACACCCAGTTTTCTGAAATTGGGGTATTTTTGAAAATTTATTATTTTTATTATTTATTAATGGTATTTTAGTTATGATATGATTTTTGGTGATTTTTAGTTATTTAAAACTATTTTCTAAGTCATGACTTATGACTTTGTGATTTTACTAGTATAACCCAAGTGTAAACCCTAGAGATTTTATAACCTAGAGACTACCATGACCATGTAAGCCTAACCAAGTGATTAGGATACCATTTTAGCACTTTTCAGCCTAAAGGGTATTTTGGTAATTTTCTAGGATTTATTTGAAATTATTTGTATTTATGTGTTTTTATTATTATTTAATTATTGATTAGTGTCATGTTAGTCCCTAACCTAGTTTAGCACTAATCTAGAGGTTAGCCACTAACCTAGAAGACTAATGTTAGATGTTAGCTTTATGTGTAAATATCTAGTTAGAAAATATCTAGATATTTTACTTTTAGATATTTTAGAAACCTAGAAATATCTATTCTCTTAGTCAAAGCCTTAAGGGCTAAGTTAGCAAGGTGGAGGGGACCCTAAATATCTACCCCCTACCCCCCCCCCCCATGGCAGCCAACCCATGCCCCCATCCTATATACACACCCCCTTCATTCAAGGCTCTTTTCTTTCACAAAAATCCTAGTTTTTCCTACAACTTCACACCCTCACAATTCAATCAATTTAGCTCCAAATTGAGCCAAATTTCTTGCATTGGAACCCCCCTACTATTGAGGATACTAAGGAAGGCTAGCTAGTAAGGTTGATCATCATATTGGCATCACCAAGAGAAGTGGACACCCCCCCCCCAATTCTAGGCTTTCCATTGAGTTTTGCACTCATAGGTAAACACCCTCAAACCTAGTAATATTATAATTTTTCTTCATAAATGCATGCATATAGGTATACCCTAACTGTAGGTCAAGTTTGGTAGGAAATAGATTTGGTTTGGTGTCCGTATCGGACACGTATCTGTGCTTAAATTACAGTGTTTGGTGAAATGCCACTTAGGAATAAAAGTTGTTGTTTTCCAAAACAAATTACATATTTGGGTAGCCCTTGGCATGCTGATCACGAAACCCTATGACTGAGCACATTTCTGTGCTGTGTCCGTGTCCAAAATGGACACGAACTCGCAGCACGAGGCCACGCACGCGTGTCCTGCTACCACGCAGCTCGTGCTAACTGTACAGAGCACTAGGACACGTAAAATTTGACATGGACATGGGGGCAATGTCTGCGAACACGCCCCTAAGGTTTTGTGTCACGCCGTGTCGTGTCGAGTGAGAAATCTCACTCGCACGGGACACGCACTGTACTGCATGTGCACATTTTCTTCACTGACACGCGACTCGTGTCGCACGAACATGAGTCGTGGACACCTCGTGGTGACACGAGTGTGTAGCCCAACACGTGGGCTACACATGGACATGACCACGAGGCCCCACGTGGCTCGTGTCGTGTCCACGAGACACGTGCACCGCTGCACGACGCGGTGCTAAACCGCGTATATCAGTCGAGTTTTTTCGACTGATACGGGTCTCGTGTCGACGCATGAGGACACGTGGATACCGTGCAGGCTACCCTATACCTAGCCTGACCCTAGGCGAACCTACACACGTGTGCACAAGACCTATGGATACTTGTATCGTGTCCTACACTCGTGTGCACCTCTGCACGATACTGCACAGAGCACAGTTTACCCAATTTGGTATTTACACGCTTGGACACGTTGTGTCGTGTCGTGGTGGACTCCTAGGGACACCTACGACACGTGTACACATGGGGGCACGTTTACCAACCACTGTACTCGAGTCTTAACACGGTTTTGTGTTGATTTTGGGTTTATCCCAATATTCAGTAATGAACAGTGTTTCCTGAGTAAATTTCAGTATTTATTTTGAGATTCAAATTGATTTTTAATGTACATATATATGTATATTTATGTGTGTATATATTGTATATATATGTATATATGTATGTGTGTGTGTAGGTAGGAATTTGGGTGTATTTACATGGGTATTTGTGTAGATATGTGTGTATATATACATAGGTGTATATATGTGTATTGTGTGTGTGTGGTTTCTGTTCTCAGAAATCTGAGAACAGAACACCCCCCTTTTGTATCATAACAGTTCTCTCTCTCTCTCTATTTCATTGTTTCTCTAATTCACTCACTCTCTCATTTTCCTCTCTCTCTCTCTCTCTCTCTCTATATATATTATATAAAGTTTTGTATATATATAAATATATATATATATATATATATATATATATATATATATATATATATAACAAAATATATATATATATATATATATATATATATATATATATATATATATATATATGTTATATATATTTGGTATTAGATTATATTGTATCTATATATATATATATATATATATATATATATATATATATATATATATATATATATATTTTTTTTTTTTTTTTTTTTTTATATTATATATGGCATATGAGTATACATAGTCTATAGGCCTATGTAGAATGTTTGTATATGTATATATCTAAATTTATATATATGTGTGTATATATATATATATATATATATATATTGTATAGAGATAGATACCTATATGATATTAGCCCATGGAACCTAATTACTAGCCTATGGCCAAATTGGGGGTTGACCCTAATTTGTCTAAGTGACCCCTTGACCTAGGTACCCTAATGACCCTTGTTTGACTAGAATTGACCAAAGTCAACCTTAGGTCCAACTTAACCTAGTTGACCTAGATTGAACTTGCATTAACCTAGAATGACTAGTTTGACATTGGTTGACCTAACTTGACTAGTAGACCTAGTTTGACTAGATAATTGACCATTGTTGACCAAAGTCAACTATTGATCAACCATGACCTAATTGACCTAGAAATGGCTTGGATGAACATAGAAGGACTAGTTGACTAAACCCTAACTAATTGATTTATGTTTGACCATATGGTTATGAGGATAGTCCTATGTAATTTAAGATATGTATGGAGTTAAGTGGTATACTTAGAGGTTGTGTCATGGTTTGAGTTAGTCTTATAGAGTATTGACTTAGGTAGTTAACCACTGACCTAATTACCTTATTGACTAGTCTTTGTTTGACCTAATTACCTTGTTGACTAGTCTTGTTTGACCAAAACCTTAGTTAGTCTAAGTTTGACCTAGGCTTGACCTAGATTGATCATGTTGACTAGTATTTGACTAGTTTGGCTAGAATATTGACCAAGGGTTGACTTTAACCTAGATTAGACTTGTTTGACCTTTTTTGACCTTATTTGACTTAGTATGACTTCCTGTGACCTAGTATGACTTCCTGTGACCTAGTTTGACTGTTGAGTTGACCAAGAGTTGACTTTTGACCAGATTGGCCTAGAATCATGTAGTATGCATTGTATACTCTATTTTTACCATTGTGGATATATTGTGACTTGTATTGCTCTGATTAGGAGCTATACACCTCTCCTCAGGCAGTACATCCTCTTCAGATATTCAGTTATCAGGCGAGTACATTCTCTGACCATTTCATACTTGCCAGGATTTATATTCTTGCTCTAGATTACTTTACTTGATGCTGACACGATTGTTATCACGGATTGGTACTATATGGATCTTTTCATGAGATGTTATCCCCCTCGGGAGCATCAGATACAGCATGTTTGTGCTTTTTACGAATCATCATGTATCTCTATGCTTTCATAGATTCACGAATCGCTTGTGACTCATGTACTCTCATGTTCATAGAACCTCTCATGAATCACCCATTTATGGGCTTATCACGAATCTTAACATAACTTGAAAGGATCCTTGTGTATTGATTGGGGATGGGAGAGTGGAAATAGTCATGTGGATATTACCCCAGTAGCTGTAGTCATGAATCACTCTTAGCTGTAGTCATGAATCTCCTATGCCATTCACATGTCTATATTTTTACTCTGACTCACTAGTCACTGCTAGTTCTCTATTATAGTAGATATTTCATTACAGTTATCTCTTTTACTACATGTATCTTCTTTCAGCAGTTTCTGTATTTTATTCTATTGCATGCTTTATATTTCCTATCATACTATGAACTGCGTGAGATGTATTGTGCTCGTTCCTGTCCTGACTGGACCTGTTAAAAATATTACAGAGGATGAGGATGAGGCCCTGGTGTCTACCTATTATGGAGCAGGACTAGATGACACTTATGTTGTGGACCCTCAGCAGGATCTACCTGCAGCTGAGGATGTTGCCCCAGTAGTCTAGGCTAGTTTAGCTAGTCAGTCTTTTTTATATTATCATTTTGTCTCACATTCTGAGTTGTATTTTGAGATGTTGAGATGTATAGACTCTTAGACTTATATTGTATTTTGGGTTGACATTCTGGATGTTATGTTATCCTAGACACTTGGACTTATTTCATCTATGATACTGTTCTCTTGAGTTACTATCTATCTATCTGTCTTTCATTCTTCTACCCTAGATGTGATTGAGATTGTATTCTGTTATGTCACCTCCATTCGGAGAGTATATACTGTACAGGTACTTTTATATTGTTAGATGTTTGACCTAGGACAGCGTTCTACCGCCGACACTGTGGCGTAGGCTGGACGTACCCACTTCTCGTGCCCTTACTCTAGGGTAAAGGTCGTAACACGTTTTTAGTGGTGGCCCATGTAGGTCTTGAGTTTATGTAGTGGTATTCGAACTAGAGTATCACTACAGTCTGCGATAGAATTGAGAGATAGGCTTAGAGAGAGTGGATACTCAATCACAATTAGGAAATTTCCATGGGTTTAAATCTACTGACTTTTGTTTAAATCTGTATAATCTATTTCATATTGTCGTTCTTGATACTATCATCCTTGTACCGTTATTGACTTCCTTGTTGATCTGTCTTCAGGATGGTGGAGACACGATCACAGCGTCTCGGTCCAGGTGACACCACTGAGAGGTCTGCCACCTCTCGTCCAGTTTACCAGGACCCGGGGACCACAGCTCCCCTTACTCCAGCTCATGTGGGAGTTTCTGCCATATTTGGGGGTGCACCTCTATTTATTCGAGGGACCATCCCAGCTATCCCAGATATGCCTCTCCCGCAGTTTCGTCAGCCACATTTTCAGCAGCACCAGCAGCAGTTCCAGTCGCCGATGCCATCTGGATTAGTGGATGCTGCACAGATGTTTTCATACTTCCAGCATTTCTTAGAGACGCAGCAGGCCCAGCAGCAGCATCAGACAGCGGAGTTTACCAGGGGCATAGATGAGGCCCATCAGCTGGCTAGAGCGACGGTGGAGAGGTTGGCTGTCCAGCCACAGGTAGGATTGAGATAGCCGTGACAGCAGAGGATTCCGGGCATTCAGGAGTTCAAGAAGATAAACCCGAGGGACTTCTTGGGGACAGAGGGGATTCTTTATGCTGATGACTGGATTGAGCACATTGAGGAGATTTTTCGACTGGCGGAGATACCAGCCGGACTACAGATAGAGGCAGCAGCCAGCCAGATACGGGATCTTGCCCGTACCTGGTATCAGACGGACCCGAGAGTAGGCACTCCAGGGCAGACATGGGGAGCTTTCAAGGAGCTCTTCAAGGGGAAGTTTTTCCCGGATCAGGCAGTCGGTGCCTTGGAGACCCAGTTCGAGAACCTGGTTCAGGGGAACCAGACTGTAGAGGAGTATTCCGGTGAGTTTTACCGGTTGAGAAAATTTGTAGAGGGCCTTATCGAGATAGCGAAGATGAGGAGGTTCAGGAAGGGCTTGGTCAAGGAGGTCAAGTCCTTGACCAAGAGTGACAGGAATGCCACTTTTGAGGAGATTCTGGCAGGAGCGATGGCAGCTGAGGATGATCTTGAGCTGAAGCTCAAGAGGGGCCGCGATACACAGGGAGCCAACAGCAGTGGAGGTCAGGCCAGGAGGCCTCACTATCAGCATCAGTAGAGGTAGCCACAGCAGTATCAGCAGCCGAGGCAGCAGCAACAGGCCCCGAGACAGCAGACTAACAGTTGTCCCTACTGTAAGAAGCTGGGACATGGATGGAGAGAGTGCAGGAAGAGGTTGGGCTGGTGCCTACTATGTGGGGGCAGCGGACCACCAGCTGAGGGAGTGTTTCCAGTACATAGGCAGAGTAGCACAGGGAGCAGCACCAGGAGCAGGAGCCAAGGCTCCGGTAGGTCAGCAGAGGGGACCGTTACAGCCACAGCAACGGAGATTTATACAGTTTTGGCAACAGGCTGGAGGAGGCCAGCAGGGGCGAGCTTACGCCATGACAGTTGAGGATGCCCAGGCAGTTGGCGATGTGCTTGCAGGTTCTGTTCTTCTAAATTCCATTTCCACCTTGTTTCATTATATCTATCTTGAAATCCAATTTCATCTGCTCCTACCTGTTTCTTTATTAGTGATAAGTTTTGACCTGGTAGTTCTTTTGATTTTTGTCGATTGTTTATTTATTTCTTCATCTCTTACTTAGGAGTAGGAGTAGGAGTAGGAGTAGGAGTAGGAGTAGCTTTGTAACATCCAGTTTTCCAAATGAGGGTATTTTGGTCATTTTCAAAATTTTAGAAATTAATTTGAATTATTATTATTATTTATAATTATTGTGATTTTTGAGTGATTTTTAGAATAATTGTTTTTGGAGTTTTAGAGACTTTGACTTAAGTTGACCTTGTAGACTAACCTAGTGGTTAACCTAGGTCTTGACTAAGAGATTAGGATTTGAGAACCTAGGTTGACTTAAGTTCATGAGGATGAATTCATCGGGATTAATTTGGTGAAATTAGGAGTTTGTTTAGTCTAAGAATGGCTTGTGAAGTCACAAGTCAAAACCATGACTTAAACTAATTAGGACTCAACCAACTAGCCAAAACCCAAGATCTAAACCCTATGGCCAGCCACATGACAGCCCCCCCCTCTATAAATACTCTCCTAGGGATTAGGGCTAGCCTCTCTCTTAGGGTTCATCAAGTTTTTAGAAAAGGGGTAAGTTCCATCTTCACAAATTCATAGTAAATCCAAATTAAGTCCTTTTTCCTTCAAACAAATTCCTATAGGCTCTAAATATTGTGCTCTTGCTGTTGGGATTGAGTTTTGACAGGGAGCAAACAATTTGGGGAGTTTTTGGTGCTTTGAAGGATCCTCTTCTTTGGAGCTTTTTGGAGCTTTGGACACCTGTAGGTATAATCTCTATTAATGCTCCTAAAATCCTGTAAAAATCATTTTTAGGGTCCCTTAGCCCTCACCCAACTGTAGGGAAGACCAACCCTAAGTTTTGGTCTCGTTTCGTGTCCGTATCGGACACGTATCAGAGACCAGTCTAGGTACTCGAATGTCCCAAAGGACTGTTCGATCGAGTTTTCCTATTCTATTTGAATGGAAAACTAGATCTAGGTGTCGTCTAGGGTTCCCATGTGTCGTGTGCTGTTGTTCGTGTCGCGTCGTGTCGTGGGGAACACGGGACACGCGTGTGCGGGTGTGCGCGCGCGGCACTGTAGCTCCCCTGCTACTCGGGGGCTACTGCGCGCTGGACACGCGACGCCGACACTAGAAAATTGGTATGGTGATAGGTTTCCTGACTGACACGAGGCTCGCCAAGTTTCACGAGTCCTCGTGTCGTGTCGGACACGATTTTCAGTGTGCACTGGGCTGCTGTGTGTGCGTGTGTATACTGTGTGTTCTGATTGTTTAAATCAATTTAAATGTTTTTACTTATGTTTAAATGATTAAATAGATCTTAGTTATCATGATAAATCTCTGCTACACCATGCTACACAATTGTTTGGGTTTTAAATGGTGTTTGGGTTCGTATTTGAATAGAACAGTGTAAAACTCTGATACTTAGATACTGTTTTTCCCCAGTTTTGAAATGATTTGAAATTCCTATTCCTGTTATGTTTTATCAATTAGATTGAACCCACATATCATGTTATATGTTAGCTAAGTGTGTGGCATGGAAATTTGGCTTTGGGTTGTGTAGATAGAATTTTGGCAGTTTGGGTTAATTCAACCAGTGGTGTACTATAAGATCCTGTGTGAGGATCAGGAATTATTCCTAGTGTCATGTTCTCCCCATTTGATAATTTTCCATGTTGCTTGTTAAATTCCAGTCTAATCGATTTTTGATTCATTTCATTAGTTTCCCTGTTTTGTTCACTCTTCTTCAAATATGTTTTATGTTCAGTTTTCTTTTTCTGTTAATGGGAATGGTTAAACCATTTTGTTAGACTGCATATATTTTCCTCTCTGTTCCAGTCCATTTTAAAACCTGTGAATGGACCTAAGGTTGATTCCCTTATGTTGTTCACTGTGTACTGAGATTGCTTCCTGAGAAGTTGGACACATTAGCCTGGGATTGGGTGGCATTCCAGTGTTTGAAAAACTGGGAATAGTCTTTAACCAAATTGCTTGGACAGTCTTGATTTCCTTGTTCTCTGTAAACTGATTTCTCCTCCTTTTATTAGCAATGATGTTTCTACAAAACCTGGAAATTGGAATGTATATTAAAAACCTGAGATAGGTTAGTTCCCAGTTTTTTTTATTACCTGAGAATGAAGGCCAATGGAATGACTAAATTGTTGAACTGTTTAGGATTAATGTAAAACCTGGTTTTGAATGTTCACAAACCTGAGAAGGTTTTCCCCATATTATTAGAGTGTTCACTGCTTCTTTTCTTGACTGCAATGTGTTTTTCTTGAACCTGGAAATAAAGTTGGACTGTGACAGTTCATTGTATAACCTGAGATTCAACTATATTTCACTGAGTTCTTGTCCACTGTTAGATATTAACCTGAGATTGTTATCTTAATGATTAGTTGTTCACTGTTAATTACCTGCTAAACTGAAATATGAGAATTCATAAGGAGCATGTTAATGTGATGTACAAATCTGAGTTTTACTTGATTGATTACCTGGGTGTTATGTGTAAACTGAGAATGGATTTAATATACATTATTGGACTGTTACCTAGGCATTCAAGAGTTCTATTACATGTGTTAACCTGTGATATCATTGCCAGTGTGTAAACCTGAGTAAATAAATGTGTAACCTGAGATTCTTCATCCCCTTAAATCTGAGTTTAAACTGATTATTAGTTCACTGTTAATCTAAGTTTTAATTTTAGAACCTGTTATCATTGGACTGAAATCTGGGTGGTTGTTGAACTGTCCTGCTAACTAATGTGTGAACGTGAGATTAACCTTGGACTTTTGGATTGGTCACTAATTTCCTTCCTGTATATAACCTTCACTGTAAAACTAAATGGATAGCTCTAGTTGTTAACTATTTTGGTCAATGAAGAATCTGAGTTTAATAGATACCTATCCATTGTAATTGGTTGTGGAATGTTTGTTTCACACACATGTTCTCACAGATTTTACACTCACATCCACTCATGATACACACACACACTAGTAGATGTTGCCCCCTCTATTCATATGTAATGCATTTACATTTGAGTTGTTACAGATAGTTCCTATATTAGGATTGTGTATATATTCTAGATATATAAATACATGCCTTTCTATAGATGTGTATGTGTAATTTAATATATATGGCGAATATGGTATCTTGCTATGTGTAGTATATATATGTGTTATGTTGTGGTGTCATAGAGTAGGGAATATCAAAAGGCTATATAGTGTAGATAATAATGTTATGTTGTGGGTTATAGGGTGTTGGATAGAGGCATCCTAAATAGGCTATTAGCCATGGTATAATCTACAGGAGACTTGTTAGAACCTAGAGTAGGTTTGGTGAGACCTAGCTTTGACTATTGACTAAGTTTGACTCTAGGTTGACCAGAGTTGACCAAGAGTTGACTTTGGTCTAGATTGACCTAGTTTCATGTAGAATGCATTAAGTTGTATTGTTTTATCATTGTAGACTCATAGTGACATGTGCTGTTCCAATAGGAGACAGACACCACTCCTCGGACAGTCTATATTTTCTCAGATTCATCGGTTACAGGCGAGTACATTCTCTGATCATTTTATATCTTGTTTAGGATTATATTCCTATTTTAGATTACTTTACATGATGCTGACACGTTGGAAACACGGATTAGTACTATATGGATCTGGTTGTGCGATGTTATCCCCTTAGCGGATACATCGGGTACTCGTGTTCGTGTACTTTATCGGGAACATCGTGTACTCCTTGTATTTGTTACATTCGTGTACGAAACGTGTGAATCGTGTATAATCATGTTTTTACATGACCTTCGTGTACAATAACATAACGTAGCTGGATCCTTGTGTATTGATTGGGGCGGGGGAGTAGAAGTGGTTATGTTTTCAATCCAGTAGATTACTCGTGTACAAACCTCTGTAGATTACTCGTGTATAACATCGTGCCGTCTATATAACCATCTTGTGCTCTGAATCACTAGCACTGTTAGTTCTCTATATATTGTAGCTATTTACTTACAGTCTCTCTCTTTTTCATCATGTTATTTCTTCAGATCCTGTATCTTACTCTCTAGCATGTTTATATTTCCTAACCGGTTATGATTTTGTTGAGATGTACTGTACTCGCTCCCGTCCTGACTGGACCTGTTGAAAATTTTACAGTGAATGATGAGGCTCTGGTGTCTATCCCTCTTGGTGCAGCATTAGACATCACTAGTGACTTGGACCTGCTGGCAGTTGATGTTACTTTCATTAGTTTAGGATTGTCTTACTACTTTGGGATTACTATATTTAGATTCAGGGATATTCTGAGATGTATTTATTTTAGTCACTTAGATTTCTGGATTTGTATCTCGGTGATGTTACATTCCTGGTTGTTTTCTATCTTTATCTTCTATTTTATTCCTGTTCTATCCTAGATGTGGTTGAGTTATATTGTGTTATGTCACCCCCATTCGGGGAGTATAACTGTATATTACCCTTATCTGTTAGATGTTATGACCTAGGACAGCGTTCTACCGCCGACACTGCGGCGTAGGCTGGACGTACCCACGTCACGTGCCCTTATTCTAGGGTGCGGGTCGTGACACATTTTTAGTGGTGGCCCATGCAGGTCGAGTTTATGTAGTGGTATTCGAACTAGAGTATCACTACAGCCTGCAGTAGGATTATGATATATTTTAAGGGTACTCAATCACGGTTAGGATTCCTTGAAAGATTCCTGGGACGACCCTTGAGAATCTTATTTAAACTTCAATTTGAAATCCTTTCCCTTGTTTTGTTGCTCTCACTCCTTGATTATTGAATTTGATTTTGTTGGATCATTGTTGATTTTGATTTTTCCTATCGAGATGAATTTTATAGCCTGAATTACGATATTTTCTGATAACATATATTGACGGGAATACAGGGATGGTAAAACGTCTACATGATTATGGAACCTGTAGTTTATCGTAGCCATATTAGCTGGCGTGGCGGAAACATGGAGACCTGGCTTCAGATGTACGTATCTTGGTTATGAGATTTAAAATTTCTCGCAGCTATACTAGTCGGCATAGCAAGATTTCCAGACGACATGATTGTAGAGGTGCATACCCTAGTTATGGAATCTATCGTTATTCGCAGCCTTGCTTACTGGCATGGCGAGGACTCTGAGTAACATGATTTTGGACAGACGCATATGATTATCAGATTGTATCTTGAGAAGGTTTTTAAACATATCATCTCTATCGTACCATTCTGTTGTATAAATTGTACCCCATCATCAAATAACTTAGGAGTAGGAGTATGAGTAGGAATAGCCTAGCTGTTACTATAACCTTGTGTGACTTCTTGCTATAATTTCTTCCTAATACAATGAATTGGTGTTTCTGCTAGACCTTAACTTAGATTGATGTTATAGCTCTGGTTTCAAATAGTTCATTTTTTTAAACAGATAGGCAGAACAGATTTTATCATTATTTTCTTCTTGCCATTGATTCTTGTATTACCCTAATATATATAGTGGACACAGATACTTGCCTGACACGTATGCATACTACACTTGTTTACCAACCTATCTAAATGCATGTTAACATGATTAATGTTAAGTTCTCAAATCCTAGTATCCTAATATAGTGCAGTATCAGTGACTAGTTCTATGCTCTTCATATTAAATTCATAATTTTAAATTTAAATTTCATGTTATTAGTTGCTTACATCACTACACATGTATGTTATATACAGGGCTTTATTTCAAAAACAATTTGGTTGAGTTTGTGTTGAATTGTCAAATCTGAGACTGCGTACATAGTAAACCCTTAACCTTGGATTCTAAGAGTTTAGTTCAAATTGCAGTTTTAAATTGTAATGTTTTGAGCCGTATACATTGCTGTGAGTAGGTATATAATGTTAGGTTTCATAACCCTTGCATGTTAGGTTGTGGTTGTGGTAAACATTGAGTTGGTTTTGATGTTCGAATTCTCCAAAATTTTGAAAACTGAATTCATGTTAACATTTTTACACTGCTATCAATATGTGTAGTTCAATTTCAGATCTAATATGTAATGATGAGCTAAACTGAATGATTGAGCCCCTTTATTTCAAGTTTTAACCCATGTACACTTAACACTCTACACTAATGTTCACAACTGCCATGAAAACCTAACCCTTCATCTCTATGTTATGTTCATGTAGCCATATAGATATACTTATATATATGGTTAGCCATACATGTTATGAGTAAATAGCTTGTGCCTAGTAGACTGCTTAACCAATATGCCATGAATAGTGTAACTTGATAGCTATAGTTGAGACCCAAATCCTCCTATAACACTTTCATGTATATGCCACAAACCACATGACCCTTGCTTAATGTTAGCTTTTCCTCTAACTCTCTCTCTTCTGTATATATTAGATTGTGATTGGTTTCAATGCTATTGACTTTCGTTCCTTAAACTTTTGATTTTGATCTTTCTTAAATAGTACCCTTTATAGATGATTGGTAGTTGTCTTATTTTATTTTCTTGATAAATACCAGTTTTTCAGATAGGATGGTAGATTGCTGTACAGCCTTAATGATTGTTGTGTTTTATCCTTTCCAGTATGGCACCCATGACCCGAGCCTGTCGCCTGAGAGCAGCTGCAGCTACTGACAGTGTGCTTCCACCTCCTATTGCTCAGGAGGTAGTGACCCCTCAGGCTGACCCAAGGGTAGTGGCACCTTCCGCCATCGAGGAGGTGTTAGCATCCTTACCAGAGAGTCTTCCTCCACCACCTGTTACTCAGGAGAGAGTGGCAGTCTCATATGAGACCAAGAGTTCTTCCCCATCTCCTCCTCTGCCTCCAGGAGCAGTACCCCATACCATACCCTCGGCAGGTTTGTTTCCTGACGGAGCTCAGATGTCCAGACTGCTCCAGGATGTGTTAGAGACACAGAGAGTTCAAACTGAGATCCTAAAGGAGCAGGGTCGTGGAATCCAACTGCTGTGGGATTTGGTACATTCAGGAGGGGAGCCTAGTTCTAAGAGGCCGAGGAGCAGTGTATACCCAGAGCCCCGTGAGCACCCAGACTATCAGCCTAGACCAGCCTACCCAGTTCAGACTCCTGTTCAGCAGAGGCCAGCTGAGAGAGTTCCTACCTGCGCCTTCTGTAAGAAGCCTGGACATGTGTGGGACATCTGTAGGAAGAGAAGAGGAGTGTGCCTGTTGTATAGGTCAGCTGCACACAGACTGCGAGACTGTCCTGCTGCACTTATCCCAGCCAGGACTCCGCCTTCGGAAGGGAGTCCCAGCCATCAGACCTAGTTGGAGGTGAGTCTTTGACCTATATCTTAGCCAGTCTTTGAAATTGATACACCCTACCATATTATTGTATGTTTTGATACCTTGTGATTGCCTAGTACTGTAGCATGTTGGTGTAACTAGATGAGACCCCAGACTGATATTACATGCCATGACCCCATAGGTTACATTTTCCAACTGAATGATTTAAATAGGTTATGAGATTTTAATTGTGGGGGTTTGACCTAGAAGGGGTACGATCATCTTAATTTCGAGAACGAATTTTTTTTCTAAGGTGGGTAGGATTGTAACACCCAGTTTTTCAAATGAGGGTATTTTGGTCATTTTCAAAATTTTAGAAATTAATTTGAATTATTATTATTATTTATAATTATTGTGATTTTTGAGTGATTTTTAGAATAATTATTTTTGGAGTTTTAGAGACTTTGACTTAAGTTGACCTTGTAGACTAACCTAGTGGCTAACCTAGGTCTTGACTAAGAGATTAGGATTTGAGAACCTAGGTTGACTTAAGTTCATGAGGATGAATTCATTGGGATTAATTTGGTGAAATTAGGAGTTTGTTTAGTCTAAGAATGGCTTGTGAAGTCACAAGTCAAAACCATGACTTAAACTAATTAGGACTCAACCAACTAGCAAAAACCCTAGATCTAAACCCTATGGCCAGCCACATGACAGCCCCCCCTCTATAAATACTCTCCTAGGGATTTGGGCTAGCCTCTCTCTTAGGGTTCATCAAGTTTTTAGAAAAGGGGTAAGTTCCATCTTCACAAATTCATAGTAAATCCAAATTAAGTCCTTTTTCCTTCAAACAAATTCCTATAGGCTCTAAATATTGTGCTCTTGCTGTTGGGATTGAGTTTTGACAGGGAGCAAACAATTTGGGGAGTTTTTGGTGCTTTGAAGGATCCTCTTCTTTGGAGCTTTTTGGAGCTTTGGACACCTATAGGTATAATCTCTATTAATGCTCCTAAAATCCTGTAAAAATCATTTTTAGGGTCCCCTAGCCCTCACCCAACTGTAGGGAAGACCAACCCTAAGTTTTGGTCTCATTTCGTGTCCGTATCGGACACGTATCAGAGACCAGTCTAGGTACTCGAATGTCCCAAAGGACTGTTCGATCGAGTTTTCCTATTCTATTTGAATGGAAAACTAGATCTAGGTGTCGTCTAGGGTTCCCATGTGTCGTGTGCTGTTGTTCGTGTTGCATCGTGTCGTGGGGAACACGGGAAACGCGTGTGCGGGTGTGCGCACACGGCACTGTAGCTCCCCTGCTACTCGGGGGCTACTGCGCGCTGGACACGCGACGCCGACACTAGAAAATTGGTATGGTGATAGGTTTCCTGACTGACACGAGGCTCGCCATGTTTCACGAGACCTCGTGTCGTGTCGGACACGATTTTCAGTGTGCACTAGGCTGCTGTGTGTGCGTGTGTATACTGTGTGTTCTGATTGTTTAAATCGATTTAAATGTTTTTAATTATGTTTAAATGATTAAATAGATCTTAGTTATCATGTTAAATCTTTGCTACACCATGCTACACAATTGTTTGGGTTTTAAATGGTGTTTGGGTTCGTATTTGAATAGAACAGTGTAAAACTCTGATACTTAGATACTGTTTTTCCCCAGTTTTGAAATGATTTGAAATTCCTATTCCTGTTATGTTTTATCAATTAGATTGAACCCACATATCATGTTATATGTTAGCTAAGTGTGTGGCATGGAAATTTGGCTTTGGGTTGTGTAGATAGAATTTTGGCAGTTTGGGTTAATTCAACCAGTGGTGTACTATGAGATCCTGTGTGAGGATCAGGAATTATTCCTAGTGTCATGTTCTCCCCATTTGATAATTTTCCATGTTGCTTGTTAAATTCCAGTCTAATCGATTTTTGATTCATTTCATTAGTTTCCCTGTTTTGTTCACTCTTCTTCAAATCTGTTTTATGTTCAGTTTTCTTTTTCTATTAATGGGAATGGTTAAACCATTTTGTTAGACTACATATATTTTCCTCACTGTTCCAGTCCATTTCAAAACCTGTGAATGGACCTAAGGTTGATTCCCTTATGTTGTTCACTGTGTACTGAGATTGCTTCCTGAGAAGTTGGACACATTAGCCTGGGATTGGGTGGCAGTGTTTGAAAAACTGGGAATAGTCTTTAACCAAATTGCTTGGACAGTCTTGATTTCCTTGTTCTCTGTAAACTGATTTCCCCTCCTTTTATTAGCAATGATGTTTCTACAAAACCTGGAAATTGGAATGTATATTAAAAACCTGAGATAGGTTAGTTCCCAGTTTTTTTTATTACCTGAGAATGAAGGCCAATGGAATGACTAAATTTTTGAACTGTTTAGGATTAATGTAAAACCTGGTTTTGAATGTTCACAAACCTGAGAAGGTTTTCACCATATTATTAGAGTGTTCACTGCTTCTTTTCTTGACTGCAATGTGTTTTTCTTGAACCTGGAAATGAAGTTGGACTGTGATAGTTCATTGTATAACCTGAGATTCAACTATATTTTACTGAGTTCTTGTCCACTGTTAGATATTAACCTGAGATTGTTATCTTAATGATTAGTTGTTCACTGTTAATTACCTGCTAAACTGAAATATGAGAATTCATAAGGAGCATGTTAATGTGATGTACAAATCTGAGTTTTACTTGATTAATTACCTGGGTGTTATGTGTAAACTGAGAATGGATTTAATATACATTATTGGACTGTTACCTAGGCATTCAAGAGTTCTATTACATGTGTTAACCTGTGATATCATTGCCAGTGTGTAAACCTGAGTAAATAAATGTGTAACCTGAGATTCTTCATCCCCTTAAATCTGAGTTTAAACTGATTATTAGTTCACTGTTAATCTAAGTTTTAATTTTAGAACCTGTTATCATTGGACTGAAATCTGGGTGGTTGTTGAACTGTCCTGCTAACTAATGTGTGAACCTGAGATTAACCTTGGACTTTTGGATTGGTCACTAATTTCCTTCCTGCATATAACCTTCACTGTAAAACTAAATGGATAGCTCTAGTTGTTAACTATTTTGGTCAATGAAGAATCTGAGTTTAATAGATACCTGTCCATTGTAATTGGTTGTGGAATGTTTGTTTCACACACATGTTCTCTCAGATTTTACACTCACATCCACTCATGATACACACACACACTAGTAGATGTTGCCCCCTCTTTTCATATGTAATGCATTTACATTTGAGTTGTTACAAATAGTTCCTATATTAGGATTGTGTATATATTCTAGATATATAAATACATGCCTTTCTATAGATGTGTATGTGTAATTTAATATATATGGCGAATATGGTGTCTTGCTATGTGTAGTATATATATGTGTTATGTTGTGGTGTCATAGAGTAGGGAATATCATAAGGCTATATAGTGTAGATAATAATGTTATGTTGTGGGTTATAGGGTGTTGGATAGAGGCATCCTAAATAGGCTATTAGCCATGGTATAATCTAGAGGAGACTTGTTAGAACCTAAAGTAGGTTTGGTGAGACCTAGCTTTGACTATTGACTAAGTTTGACTCTAGGTTGACCAGAGTTGACCAAGAGTTGACTTTGGTCTAGATTGACCTAGTTTCATGTAGAATGCATTAAGTTGCATTATTTTATCATTGTAGACTCATAGTGACATGTGCTGTTCTAATAGGAGACAGACACCACTCATCGGACAGTCTATATTCTCTCAGATTCATCGGTTACAGGCGAGTACATTCTCTGATCATTTCATATCTTGTTTAGGATTATATTCCTGCTTTAGATTACTTTACATGATGCTGACACGTTGGAAACACGGATTAGTACTATATGGATCTGGTTGTGCGATGTTATCCCCTTAGCGGATACATCGGGTACTCGTGTTCGTGTACTTTATCGGGAACATCGTGTACTCCTTGTATTTGTTACATTCGTGTACGAAACGTATGAATCGTGTATAATCATGTTTTTACATGACCTTCGTGTACAATAACATAACATAGCTGGATCCTTGTGTATTGATTGGGGCGGGAGAGTAGAAGTGGTTATGTTTTCAATCCAGTAGATTACTCGTGTATAACATCGTGCCGTCTACATAACCATCTTGTGCTCTGAATCACTAGCACTGTTAGTTCTCTATATATTGTAGCTATTTACTTACAGTCTCTCTCTTTTTCATCATGTTATTTCTTCAGATCCTGTATCTTACTCTCTAGCATGTTTATATTTCCTAAACGGTTATGATTTTGTTGAGATGTACTGTACTCGCTCCCGTCCTGACTGGACCTGTTGAAAATTTTACAGTGAATGATGAGGCTCTGGTGTCTATCCCTCTTGGTGCAGCATTAGACATCACTAGTGACTTGGACCTGCTGGCAGTTGATGTTACTTTCATTAGTTTAGGATTGTCTTACTACTTTGGGATTACTGTATTTAGATTCAGGGATATTCTGAGATGTATTTATTTTAGTCACTTAGATTTCTGGATTTGTATCTCGGTGATGTTACATTCCTGGTTGTTTTCTATCTTTATCTTCTATTTCATTCCTGTTCTATCCTAGATGTGGTTGAGTTATATTATGTTATGTCACCCCCATTCGGGGAGTATAACTGTATATTACCCATATCTGTTAGATGTTATGACCTAGGACAGCGTTCTACCGCCGACACTGCGGCGTAGGCTGGACGTACCCACGTCACGTGCCCTTATTCTAGGGTGCGGGTCGTGACAAGCTTTAGCTATTAATATAATTCTTGAATAACTTCTTTTGTTAAGAAATTTTTTCCCTTAAATGAATTAATTTATGTGTTATGCCTTTTGACTTAGAATTGATAGAGTAGCTCTGACCATAGAATGGTAACCCTTTTAGCCCTGTGATTTATTGTTTCCTTATCTTTCCAGTCTATACCCATGACCAGGACTGTCCCACTTAACCTGCCCCTTATACTACTATTCATCACGATTTTTGGTTCAATTTAGGCCATAGACCTTTCCCACTCTAAATTATGATCATCGTAGGCACATTACCGTGACTTTTAAATTAGGAGCACAAGACTAGTTGTTTTCTTAAAACTGACTTCACATACATGACCTAGACATGACACTCTATACCCATGACCTTAGTGTCCCACTCAGGCATACCATCGTGTGCTTCATTTGCTTAGTACGATTTTCCTGACCCGAGGCTCCATCCTGATTTATCCCATGGATTTACTTTTGATTTCGATTTGAATTAAGGACACCTTATGACCTAAAACTGCCAGCCAATTTTGGACATGACCCAGTATAGTCTACCACCCATATTTTACTTGTTGACCTTGTATGTTGCTAGGTAGTAGCTTCGACCCTGATTGTTGGAGGTTCGACCTAGGAGGAGTACGACCATCTAAATTTCGAGGACGAAATTATTTTAAGGAGGGTAGACTTGTAACACCCAGTTTTCTGAAATTTGGGTATTTTTGAAAATGTATTATTTTTATTATTTATTAATGGTATTTTAGTCATGATATGATTTTTTGGTGATTTTTAGTTATTTAAAACTATTTTCTAAGTCATGACTTATGACTTTATGAATTTACTAGTATAACCCTAGTGTAAACCCTAGAGATTTCATAACCTAGAGACTACCATGACCATGTAAGCCTAACCAAGTGATTAGGATACCATTTTAGCACTTTTGATCCTAAAGGGTATTTTGGTAATTTTCTAGGATTTATTTGGAATTATTTGTATTTATGTGTTTTTATTATTATTTAATTATTGATTAGTGTCATGTTAGTCCCTAACCTAGTTTAGCACTAATCTAGAGGTTAGCCACTAACCTAGAAGACTAATGTTAGATGTTAGCTTTATGTGTAATTATCTAGTTAGAAAATATCTAGATATTTTACTTTTAGATATTTTAGAAACCTAGAAATATCTATTCCCTTAGTCAAAGCCTTAAGGGCTAAGTTAGCAAGGTGGAGGAGACCGTAAATATCTACCCCCTACCCCCCCATGGCAGCCAACCCATGCCCCCATCCTATATACACCCCCCCTTCATTCAAGCCTCTTTTCTTTCACAAAAACCCTAGTTTTTCCTACAACTTCACACCCTCACAATTCAATCAATTTAGCTCCAAATTGAGCCAAATTTCTTGCATTGGAACACCCCTACTATTTAGGAAACTAAGGGAGGCTAGCTAGCAAGGTTGATCATCATATTGGCATCACCAAGAGAAGTGGACACCCCCTATTCTAGGCTTTCCATTGAGTTTTGCACTCATAGGTAAACACCCTCAAACCTAGTAATATTGTAATTTTTCTTCATAAATGCATGCATATAGGTATACCCTAACTGTAGGTCAAGTTTGTTAGGAAATAGATTTGGTTTGGTGTCCGTATCGGACCCGTATCTGTGCTTAAATTACAGTGTTTGGTGAAATGCCACTTAGGAATAAAAGTTGTTGTTTTCCAAAACAAATTACAGATTTGGGTAGCCCTTGGCATGCTGATCATGAAACCCTATGACTGAGCACATTTCTGTGCTGTGTCCGTGTCCAAAATGGACAAGAACTCGCAGCACGAGGCCACGCGCGCGTGTCCTGCTACCACGCTGCTCGTGCTCACTGTACAGAGCACTAGGACACGTAAAATTTGACATGGACACGGGGGCAATGCCTGCGAACACGCCCCCAAGGTTTCGTGTCACGCCGTGTCGTGTCGAGTGAGAAATCTCACTCGCACGGGACACGCACTGCACTGCACGTGCACATTTTCTTCACTGACACGCTACTCGTGTCGTACGGACACGAGTCGTGGACACCTCGTGGTGACACGAGTGTGTAGCCCAACACGTGGGCTATACGTGGACATGACCACGAGGCCCCACGTGGCTCGTGTCGTGTCCACGAGACACGTGCACCGCTGCACGATGCGGTGCTAAACCGCGTGTATCAGTCGAGTTTTCTCGACTGATATGGGTCTCGTGTCGACGCATGAGGACACATGGACACCGTGCAGGCTACCCTACACCTAGCCTGACCCTAGGCGAACCTACACACGTGTGCACGAGACCTATGGACACTTGTGTCGTGTCCTACACTCGTGTGCACCTCTGCACGATACTGCACAGAGCACAGTTTACCCGATTTGGTATTTACACGCTTGGACACATTGTGTCGTGTCGTGGTGGACTCCTAGGGACACCTACGACACGTGTACACATGGGGGCACGTTTACCAACCACTGCACTCGAGTCTTAACACGGTTTTGTGTTGATTTTGGGTTTATCCCAATATTCAGTAATGAACAGTATTTCCTGGGTAAATTTCAGTATTTATTTGAGATTCAAATTGATTTTTAATGTATATATATATGTATATTTATGTGTGTATATACTGTATATATATGTATATATGTATGTGTGTGTGTAGGTAGGAATTTGAGTGTATTTACATGGGTATTTGTGTAGATATGTGTGTATATATACATAGGTGTATATATGTGTATTGTGTGTGTGTGTGTGGTTTCTGTTCTCAGAAATCTGAGAACAGAACACCCTCCCTTTTGTATCATAACAGTTCTCTCTCTCACTCTATTTCATTCTCTCTCTAATTCACTCACTCTCTCATTTTCCTCTCTCTCTCTAGATATGTATTATATAAAGTTTTGTATATATATATATATATATATAAATATATATATATATATATATATATATATATATATATATATATATTTATATATGTTATATATATTTGGTATTAGATTATATTGTATCTATCTATATATATATATATATTATATATGGCATATGAGTATACATAGTCTATAGGCCTATGTAGAATGTTTGTATATGTGTATATCTAAAGTTATATATATGTGTATATATATATATATTGTATAGAGATAGATACCTATATGATATTAGCCCATGGAACCTAATTACTAGCCTATGGCCAAATTGGGGGTTGACCCTAATTTGTCTAAGTGACCCCTTGACCTAGGTACCCTAATGACCCTTGTTTGACTAGAATTGACCAAAGTCAATCTTAGGTCCAACTTGACCTAGTTGACCTAGATTGAACTTGAATTAACCTAGAATGACTAGTTTGACATTGGTTGACCTAACTTGACTAGTAGACCTAGTTTGACTAGATAATTGACCATTGTTGACCAAAGTCAATTATTGATCAACCATGACCTAATTGACCTAGAAATGGCTTGGATGAACATAGAAGGACTAGTTGACCAAAGTTTGACTAAACCCTAACTAATTGATTTATGTTTGACCATATGGTTATGAGGATAGTCCTATGTAATTTAAGATATGTATGGGGTTAAGTGGTATACTTAGAGGTTGTGTCATGGTTTGAGTTAGTCTTATGGAGTATTGACTTAGGTAGTTGACCACTGACCTAATTACCTTATTGACTAGTCTTTGTTTGACCTAATTACCTTGTTGACTAGTCTTGTTTGACCAAAACCTTAGTTAGTCTAAGTTTGACCTAGGCTTGTCCTAGATTGATCATGTTGACTAGTATTTGACTAGTTTGGCTAGAATATTGACCAAGGGTTGACTTTAACCTAGATTAGACTTGTTTGACCTTATTTGACTTAGTATGACTTCCTGTGACCTAGTATGACTTCCCTGTGACCTAGTTTGACTATTGAGTTGACCAAGAGTTGACCTTTGACCAGATTGACCTAGAATTATGTAGTATGCATTGTATACTCTATTTTTACCATTGTGGATACATTGCGACTTGTATTGCTCTGATTAGGAGCCATACACCTCTCCTCAGGCAGTACATCCTCTTCAGACATTCAGTTATCAGGCGAGTACATTCTCTGACCGTTTCATACTTGCCAGGATTTATATTCTTGCTCTAGATTACTTTACTTGATGCTGACACGATTGTTATCACGGATTGGTACTATATGGATCTTTTTATGAGATGTTATCCCCCTCGGGAGCATCAGATACAACATGTTTGTGCTTTTCACGAATCATCATGTATCTCTATGCTTTCATAGATTCACGAATCGCTTGTGACTCATGTACTCTCATGTTCACAGAGCCTCTCAGGAATCACCCATTTATGGGCATATCACGAATCTTAACATAACTTGAACGGATCCTTGTGTATTGATTGGGGATGGAGGAGTGGAAATAGTCATGTGGATATTACCCCAGTAGCTGTAGTCATGAATCACTCTTAGCTGTAGTCATGAATCTCCTATGCCATTTACATGTCTATATTTTTACTCTGACTCACTAGTCACTGCTAGTTCTCTATTATAGTAGATATTTCATTACATTTATCTCTTTTACTACATGTATCTTCTTTCAGCAGTTCCTGTATTTTACTCTATTGCATGCTTTATATTTTCTATCATACTATGAACTGCGTGAGATGTATTGTGCTCGTTCCTGTCCTGACTGGACCTGTTGAAAATATTACAGAGGATGAGGATGAGGCCCTGGTGTCTACCTATTATGGAGCAGGACTAGATGACACTTATGTTATGGACCCTCAGCAGGATCCACCTGCAGCTGAGGATGTTGCCCCAGTAGTCTAGGCTAGTTTAGCTAGTCAGTCTTTTTCATATTATCATTTTGTCTCACATTCTGAGTTGTATTTTGAGATGTTGAGATGTATAGACTCTTAGACTTATATTGTATTTTGGGTTGACATTCTGGATGTTATGTTATCCTAGACACTTGGACTTATTTCATCTATGATACTGTTCTCTTGAGTTACTATCTATCTATCTGTCTTTCATTCTTCTACCCTAGATGTGATTGAGATTGTATTCTGTTATGTCACCTCCATTCGGAGAGTATATACTGTACAGGTACTTTTATATTGTTAGATGTTTGACCAAGGACAGCGTTCTACCGCCGACACTGCGGCGTAGGCTGGACGTACCCACTTCTCGTTCCCTTACTCTAGGGTGCGGGTCATGACACCTTTCCCTCCCTCCTCCACCGTCCATAGCGTCATCCCCCTTCCGCCTCACCGACCCCCTCCGTCTCCCTCGCCAGCCACCGTCGCCCCTCGCGTGGCCGTTCGGTGATTCGGCTGCCCTTCGCGCCTCCATCGCCAATCTGGGCGGTCTATCCCCTTTCCATCTGTCCGGGGGCTACGCCCCTCCACATCCGCCACCACCTTCCACCTCCGATCCGTCGGTGGTTGCCCTCATCGGAGTCGCACGCCCCCAGGCTGCAAACTCCCGCCCATCGATCCCCTTCGTTTTTTAAAATTCAAACCATCTTGCTTGCCCACCTGCTGTGCAGGCGTTGGGACTAACACCTGACTCGGCTTTGGGTTGGGAGCCCACCTGCTATGCAGGTTTCGAGAATCCCAATCCCATCGAGTGCTCAGCCAGGAGCGGCGCTCCCAAGGCTATCCTTCCTTTTTACGCGCCTTATGGCCAGCGTAATCCCCCCCAATCTCCTCTTGGCTATGGTGGGCCCCTCTTGGACGATTTTGCCCAGCGTAATTGGGATCTTTCCCAATCCTTTGGTGGGGCCCTCACCCCCTATTCTACTTTCTTTTATGCAGGAACTCCCCTAGGGACCTCCACCTTCCTCTTGTCCACCTTTTACGTGCACACGCCACCTTATCCTTTTTACGCTGGCGCATCTAATTCCTCTCAGCTCTACGCTCATCTAGGAGCGCACGTGACTCCTCCTCCCCCTACTTGCCCTATTCCCTCTCTAACCCCCACCGTTTCTCAGCTCCCCTCCCAGCCTCCTCTCGCCAGTACCCCGCCCTCCACCACTTCTCTCAGGGTTGACGCGGCGCCACCGTCCGATCCTTCGCTTCCCGGGACTGACCAGTTCCTTTCGAGCGTAGCTGATCGAGGGGATCCTGTCCAGTCGGTTAAGCCCGTTGACCCACCTCCGTCGTCCGCCACCATTCAGCCGGAGTCATCTCACCCGGTTATTGGAGTACCCTCCATCCCGCTCCCCACCACCACCCCCGATGTAGCTTCCAATTCCTCCCCTTCCCCTGTCAGCATTCTCCCACCCTCTCTACCGTCCCTGATTCTCTTGCCCGATCAGAATCCCCCTCCCTTGGCGACCCCGCATCTGCCTACCGGAGTTGGCCAGTGCTCCTATGCCGCGAAGCTTCGGCCGGACCTAGCATCCTCGAATGGTCTTCAATTCTCGGACGTCCCTCTCCCTGACATCACGTACTCTCAGGACACTCTGGTGCCTCTGGTCCCCTTCTCAGACTCGAAATTGACCTCTCTGTCATCCTCATTCTCCCACACTTTTATTCTAAAATTTTCAACCGGTTGTACCAAGCTCTCCAGAGTGCAGGAGACCATCGCCATGTGGAAACTTACAGCGGATTATCGAGTGGCCCCCCTCGATCCCAAACATATTCTCCTCCACCTCTCTTCAGACCCCGACCACAGGACAGTTTGGTCCAAAGGTACCTGCAAAGTCGACCCACACCAGATGAAAATTATCAAGTGGTCCCCAAGCTTTAGTACCAAAGAAGACTCAGCCCAGGTCGCGGCGTGGGTGACCCTACCAAATTTATCCCTCATTTGCTTTGTTTCGGCAGCTCTCAGGCGTATCGCCAACTCGTTCGGAACGTACGTGGCGACAGCACCAGAAACAAGCAACCTTACCAAGGCACACTATGCCAAAATATGCGTCGAGCTCGACCTCTCCTCCGAACCTCCTAATTTTATTACCATCGAGCTCGGGAAATCTACCCACACCCAACAAATCCTATATGATAACCATATCATGTTTTGCAATCATTGTCATTTGAGAGGTCATCTCCTGAAGCACTGCCACCGTCTTCACCCGGAGCTCAAGCAGAAAAAAAATCGAAAAGACAGCGCACCGGCAGAGGATAGAACTCCACAGCCACCCATCCTCCCACTTCCAAACTCGCAAACCAAATTTGGCTCAGACGAAGATACGTTAGACAAAAGCAATAATACCACCAAAGCAATGGTCCCCTTCAACCCCCATCCTCTCACGCTCTTTAACCAATTTGATGCCCTTGATTCGAGAAAAGCGGAAGCCCAATTGGAGTCAGCATATCCCCCACACGATCTCGCCCTCAACAAGATAGCCCACAACCTCCCTATATTGTCGGTGGTAGAGGCTACCATCGGCGCAGTGAGGCTGATCCTCCGTGCACCATAGAAGACCAAGTTGAAGAAGCTCTTGCCATTCTCGGCCCCGAACAGGTTCGGAGAGGTCTACAGATCCAAGCAGCTGGATGCCCTCTTCAGCACTCCCTACTTGAGATTGAGAGCACCAACGACTCCCTAGTTATTCCCTCCGAGGAGCACAACCGGGACTCCGCAGGGGAATTAGTTAACTCAGCGGACGACCCTATCCTGGTCGCTGCCGAGGAACCAATCGACTTCCTATTGGATCGTCAGGAGCAACCCCATCAAACCCACCCCATCTCGACAAAAGCAGAAGCATCAACCTCAGGCGGGATCCAAGTCAAGCTTGGAACCGCGGAGACCACAACTATCCAAACAAGATCCGCTTCCAAGCGGAACAAAAAAACAACTACCTCAACACTTTAATGATTAACATCCTATCCTGGAATGTGCGCGGTCTTGGGAACAAACCTACATTAAGGAGAGTTTCTACTGCAAAAAATCCACAAGATAGATATCCTTATTATCCTTGAACCCAAAATCCTTACCAGAAGACTCAAATCCATCCAACTGCAGCTGAACCTCCCTACAGCCATAGCTGTCAGACACGACATTTGGATCCTTGGCACTCAGGACGTCAACATCGAAATCATCCAGGAAACCCGGCAGGCCCTTTCCTGCTGGGTGGATCACCCCATGCTCCCCGAGCGCGTAATCCTATCTGCGGTCCACTGCAGCTGCGACATCTTAGAGCGAAAACAACTGTGGAACGATCTCCTCGATACCTACCTCCACCACATCAACTCCCCTTGGCTTTGCATCGGTGACTTCAACGCTATCACTGCAGGAAAGAGAAAACCGGCAGTCGTCCCCCTCCGCTGCCGGCCATGCAATGCTTCAATAACTTTATCTTCAACGCTCATCTCACCTATCTCCAGCTTACGAGCAATGCTTTCACCTGGTACAACATGCAAGAAGGCGACCGACGCCAATATTCCCGCCTCGACAGAGCTCTTACGAACGACTATTGGCACGGTATGGGGATCACCACCAAGCTATCCCATCTCAACTCCTCCGAATTCGACCACACCCCGCTGCTGGTAGAAATTAAAAATAATACCAACACCCACAAAAAGAACTTCCAATTCCTCGAATTCAGGATCGAGCACCCCCAATTTTTGGGTATCGTTACAACAGCATGGAATAGCGACGACTCTCCCGACCCCCTTACTCGGGTGAGCAAAAATCCCAAGGCTACGAGGTCAGCCTTGTCTGTAACGCCCCAGTCCCAAAATAAGTAGGACTAGAACGTAATCATGCCAGCTGTATACATACGAAGTATATAGACCCTCGTATATATACATAAGCTGTAAAATGCAGTAACCAAGGTACTGAATCTCATCCACAAAGATAAATATGATATAAAAGCAACTTTGAATTTGTCATGTATACAATCGTTGGGCGGAGACAAATCTACTACCAATAAGTAAGGAAAAATACATGGAATTACAATAAGTTTGGCGAGCGAAGCGAAGACGATCAAAGCGCAATCATCCTCGAAGAATAGTGACAATCATGGCCACGACTAGGACACCTGCGAAGACAAAAACACACACCTGGCGAGATAACCAGGTCCTCAGAGGGACGTAACAAGATACAATAAACATGCCATATAAATACTGAATATAAGAATATGCCACAATCAAAGAAAGTGACAAGACACCAATAAGGTAATCTAACCAAACTAAAGTGATCATGTAGTTTGAGAAACAATCCTTCGATGCATGAGCCCTGGCTGTAAATGTGATCGACATAGTTCCCATAGTGGGTACCAGGGGCCTACGTCCATAACGCTCGGGAAGCGTCAGAGGGCACCATGTGCAAGGGGCTACGTCCATAACGCTCTGGGAAACGTTAGAGGGCGCCTGGAGCCTGCGTCTCCGGCGGAGCGCTCAGGTAATAAGGGAAGTGCATAGAAGCCCATACGTCAGGTAATGTTCTCCCCACCTAATGTACCTGTCAAGTCGCATCCACGACCATGTACCTCTACTATCTGCTAAGTCTCCTAACACGCCTCTATTAGTAGTTAGCCCTAACGCATACGCATGGGGGATTACACCACACGCAAGAACCTCTACATGCTACTCATCTTACACATCCTCGTGGTACAACTGTGTTAAGGTATATGATATACACTACAGACGGTAGTCCCTTAACTCTAGGTTCATGTGCAACCAAAGGATAGTAATAAAGTAAACTAATAATCACTGAGCATGTAATAAATCAAGAACTGTAACAACTAAAATTAATGAACAGTGATATATAAATAAATGCAGACTGAATATAAACAGTATAATGGCAAGGTATCTTGCCTGGTGTGTCGCCGGGTGTGGTGCGGTATTCTCTAACATGTCTCAATAGTCCAATAGCCATGGTCGATGTAATGGTCTAAACCGCGAGAAAATAGAAACATGGGATTAGTCATGATCAATGACGATAATAGGGGAATTTGTGTGAAGAATACATATACCATTTCTTAGAAAATATGTATAATACTTGAAAACCATGTTTACTAGTAAAATAGGATTTTTGACAAATATTTTGAAAATGTGGGAAACTCGATTTTGGCTAAAACTATAAGTTTACCAAAATAGGATTTCTAGGAAGATTAACATGTATCTTATTAGTAACATAATTTAGACAATTATTGAAAATACTTGAAATCATTTATATTTAAAAAAACCCTTTTACTAGTTAAAATAATTTTTGAAAAAAAATAGTTTTGGACTAAAATTTCTCGTTTATCAATTAATGCAATTATTAATAATAATATTGACAAAATATTTTTCTAGAATTCCTAAAATAATACAATTATTAATACTTGCAATAATACTACTAGTATTTTAAATAATATTCCTAATGATACCCATACCATATAAAACAATATATTATTTCTAATAATAATAAAACCAAAAATAATAATACTAATAATAATAGTAATAATAATAATAACTTACCCCTTTTTAAATAATAATAATATTATTAATATACAAATCCCTAAAAAAACATCAAATCCCTTCCCAATTTCATTCAGTGGAAAAGGGGAGAGAGAGAGAGAGAGAGAGAGAGAGCGACTTGGGGCTCGGCGACCGGGAGTCCGCGAGGTGGCGGCGGCGCACGGAGGGCGGAGTCTCGGGAGGAGGTCGGTGACAGAGAATGCGGCAAGGAGGCGCCCGAGGCGGCGCTGGAGATGGCGCAACCGCTCGTGGAGGCGCACGGACTCCTCGGAGCAGAGCCCCGTCCTAGGAGATTGGCGGCCACAGCGCCGCCCAGCCGGAGGTGGCGACCACGCGGGGGTAGGGGCGCGGCGAACTCATCGGAGGACGCGGCCAGGGTGCTCAGGTGCGGTGGCGGCCTAGAAAGGAGCGCCGGAGGCGGCGACTGTCACACGGTGGTGGCGTCGGTAGTACTCGTCGGCGGAGGCAAGAAGAAGGGGCGCGGAGGGATGCGGCTACCGGAGCCCGGAGTAGGTGGCGCGTCCGGAGCGGGGTGACTCAGCGCCGGTGGGAACAGAAAGGCGGTGGTCTCGGCGAGGCCGGAGCGGGTGGGATGGCGTGCCAGTGCTCCGGCGCTCACGCTGGAGGCCGGCGGGCAGGACGCGGTGGACTCAGGTTAGGGTTCCTCCTCTTCTTTCTTCATGGGTAATGGTGATGGGGTTGACTGTTTTGGTGGCGGTGGTATCGTGGTGTCTCTGGTGGTGGTGTCGGTGACGGGTTGACGGAGATGGTGATGGTGGTTGCGTGATGATGACGGAGATGGGAGGATTTTCGACAGAGTCGGGATGCTGGCAGTGGTGGTGATGTTGGGGAATTGGCGTAGGTGGTTATGGTGTCTGTGGTGAAGATGGCGACGGGGTTGTTGTGGTCGTGGTGGAGTCGGAGTCGGAGAGAAGTGGTGGCCGTAGGCAAGGTTTGGGATAAACGAGTCCGTGTCAGGGGTGTCTGACACGGTAGAGTGGACGTCTGGGATTGTCGGACAGAAATTATTGTATTTGTATGAAAAAAAATATAGTGGAGGAGATGAGGCACAGACACGATGCACTTGTGATTGTGGTGTGGAAATTGTAGGAGTACCTCTCCTTATATAGGAGGTAGAAATTCCCTGTTGGATAGGGATTGGGAGAATTTAAATCCCAATTAGATAATTCCTCTATTAATTCAAAATAATTCAATCCAATTCAAATCCAATCCAAATTAATGCTATACTTAATTTAAAATATTTTAAATAGAGTCAATAAAATCTTTTCAAACTTAAATTACCATATTTAATCAAATATTAAAATTCACAAAATCCCAAATATCATTTTCGTAATTAAATAAATATGGTAATAATAAATTTCCAAAATCACGATAAATACTTAAATATTAATTCATGAACTAGCTTTTATAAATAACAAAATATATTAATAAGCAAATTTTACATTTTGTAAAGTATTAAACCACAATTTCCAAATCACAATTTATTTGTAAACGACGAATAAAATAACCTTTTTATACAAAATAAAAATATTTATTACCTTTCATATATAAAATAAAATTTATAATAAAAATATTTTTTTCTAAAGTATGTACCTCGACACATATTCGCACTCGTCGAGAAATTACGAACGCAAATCTCGCACGTTACGTAAATACGACAAAGCGACTCATGTGCGACGTATAGATACGAAATACAAAATGAATACAAAATAATAAAAAATCGTAGTAGAAATTTAGGGGGTTTACATCCTACCAAATTTAAAAGAATTTCGTCCTCAAAATTTAGGAAAAATTAGGGCAGGTAGGGTGAAGGAGATAGAAGCAGTATAATCGATAAGAATTTGATTCATATTGAACAAAAAAGGCAATAAATTGTTTGACGAGAATGAAACAAAATTTTAATGGCAATATGTCATTTGATCGACTAAATTTTTTTGATGGTTTTATATGACAATCAATCAATGACTAAGCTCAATCAATCTTAACATTAGCCAAAAAAAAGGACAACCTTATAAGTAGGTAATAATTTTTGATATCATCAATATTCATGTAATCTCTCCATCATAAATCGTTCTTTCCAAAAATTACTTCCGTTCCACGTTCCCTTAGAAATTTAACAAAAGAATTTCGATTATAACTGTACTCTAACTTCCTCTATCTCATCATAGAATTTCAAATAGTCTCAAATTTGAATTCTATAATCTCCATTATACTAGCTCACTTTATATTCATCTTTCCGTGTTAAAATTTCCTCTAAAATTATAATTCCAAAACCTTCAACCAATTGGCCCAAGTAAAAGTTAAAATCTTCTTTCTACAATTTGGATTATTGGTCAATGTACGATGCATCTATAGGTATCAAAAATCCGTCTTCAATGATAAATCTCGAAAACTAACAGTATACCTTCATAACTAAATCTTCTATCATCCTAATTGAAAATTTTCTAAAATACTTACTAGTCTCTCTCTCTCGAGATTTTGAATTCAACAATCTCATCTTCTTGATGGTAGATTGAAACTCATCTTAAATTCTTATTCATAATCATTTTAGAACTTAATCAAAATATAAATGTTTCCTTCTTCAACAATTGGTTATCCTTGAAACTAATATTATCATAACACTCTATGCTACCGAAGGCAATCGTCAACATTGTCCTTATCAAAAAAAAATTGCATCCATAAATGTAATATATAAATTTGGTTCTTAAACCACCAACACTTTAGAAGATTCTTCACTCGATATTTAGTTACCTCAAAACAAGCTTTTGAAATTCGAGAAGTCTATTCACTCTTGAGTTGTTTCATCAAAACATAATATACCTTTCCTTACTTCATTGATTCGAGTTTATTGCACATTTCCATTTTTTTCCCACCTATAGCTCATAATCTCGTAGTTATCTTATCCAACTACATTATTTATCCATGCTGTGGGGTTCTCCAATCTAACCTCTACTAACCCAAGATTGTCATGATCGAATTTTTATTTCGCATAAGGGAATCATACAAGGAACAAGGTTGCATAAACAATGGAGAAATCATAGTGGAATATGAGAAAGCAATTTAATTAGAAGGGAGAAAAGTAAGTGTTGCTAATATTGCATGAAGAGTAAAAGGCGTTATGGGTCTTAGTAAATCAAGATAATACAAGAAAATAAAATAACAAGGGTTAAGCAGGCAAGATAAACGCAAGTTAAGCATTTAATAGATCACCATCACATATTAGGTTGAAAAATTTGAATCGAGATGGAGTCCATATCGGTACCATGGTAAGGGTTATGGTTGAGTCTTTATGACCCGAAAGTCGTACCATAAAAATAGAGTACAAGGGAACGTGTTTTAGTGGGACATGATATACCTACATGAAGGTGAGCTCGTCTAGGTCTTGCATGTGAAGTTTGTGGGAAGGAACAGTCTAGTGTTGTGCTCCAAATATCGAAGTCACGAGTAGGGACACCAAAGGATCTAAAATAGAAAGTAGGTTTTCATAAAGTACTAATTAATGCATAAAAGTAAAAGGTTAAGGCACAAATAAGGATAATTAGGAGTCTCGTAGATCAAGGTAAAATAAGTTAGAGACACATTTTCTAGAGGGAAGATAGTCTCATAGATAAGGGTATGGTCAAGGGAATGATTCTAATCGTTTCTAAGTTTAAAACAATTAGATGGTCACGAATAAGATCTAGATTTGAGGGAAGGTCAAGTAAGTCAAAGATATGTTCATCGGTTTGGTCGATGACTAACTATACTAGATATCATGCAATATCATAATCATAGGTGGCATGGCAATCTAATGTGGAATACTTCTATCTCACTAGGATGACCTTTCTTGCTTCTTGGTTCTCTACCAATATATGATCTAATCTAAAATTTCAAGTTCCTCGAATTTTCTCAATAAAATTTCCAAGATACTTCGCCAAAATTTCAATTATCTTAGACTGTCAACTTTAATCACAATTTTAAATCTCTAGTCAATCTCGAACAATCCTCGTAATTCGCAATCGAATAAATAAATTCATCATCATTTTTTTTCCAAACCTTAAACTCATCATTTAATGAGTTTATCAACCGAATTTCATACTACAAAATGGAACATTTAAATAACTAACGAATTTAGTCATATATCCTTCAAATGTGTATATCTAGCTTCCAATAAGTCACAACTACTCTTCAAAAGTATTTTTTTTTCCTTCACCAAAATTTAAATATCCATAATCAAGACTCGAATCTAAATAACTTTATATATCATAGATCATATGAGCAAATTTTAAATATTTAAAATTTTCCTTCAAGTCAATTTCATATCTTCCAAAAATATTTCAAACAAAACTTTTACCATTATCTCTTCAAGCTCAAAATTAATACTTATAATTCGTAAATCGTAGAATCAATTTAAAACCTCAAGCTCTCTAATAAACCGTAAATCATAAACCCTTTATATTCTCTAGTCGTTACAAAATCATAACTTATGATTTAAAATACTTTAATAAATTCGAGATAAACTTTAACATATTCAATCCAAACTTGAACTTAATCGTAAATCATGTGTCACAATTTAAAGATGTTTTCCAAATCGGTTTCATAATAAATCAAACTATTTCATAATTTCCAAAAATCATAAATCATAAATTTGTTTTCTCGATCTAGCTATTCTCTTGTGTATACCACCTTGTAATAGCAAAATAAAATTCCAACTATCCATTGAAGGCGGTAATATGCTACTACCCAACTTGAAATTAACTAATCCTTAAAATCATACTTTCTAGAAAAAAATAAATTCCTTTATAACTCAAATAAAATTCCAATGCATATTAATTGCCAATGCAATCCATCTAGCCATGTGTTTAACCTATGGGCATATACTAGTGTAGTCATCTTACTAAACACGAAACTAAAAATTTACGGTAGAAGGAGTCAAGCAAGATGCAAATCAAGATGGTCGAACGAGAGTTCGGAATTTGAAGTTTAAGAAAGGAAGTCAAGTAGGTGGATGAGATTCTAAACTCTAATCCTAATTTGCAGGTCCGTTTAGTTCAATCATGTAACCGAAACGACAAACTTGACCTGCATGGGCCACCACAAAAACATGTAATGCCCCAGTCCCAAAATACGTAGGACTAGAATGTAATCATGCCAGCTGTATACATACGAAGTATATAGACCCTCGTATATATACATAAGCTGTAAAATACAGTAACCAAGGTACTAAATCTCATCCAGAAAGATAAATATGAAATAAAAGCAACTTTGAATTTGTCATGTATACAATCGTTGGGCAGAGACAAATCCACTACCAACAAGTAAGGAAAAATACATAGAATTACAATGAGTTTGGCGGGCGAAGCGAAGACGATCAAAGCGCAATCATCCTCGAAGAATAGTGACAATCATGGCCACGACTAGAACACCTGCGAAGACAAAAACACACTCCTGGCGAGATAACCAGGTCCTCAGAGGGACGTAACAAGATACAATAAACATGCCATATAAATACTGAATATAAGAATATGCCACAATCAAAGAAAGTGATAAGACACCAATAAGGTAATCTAACCAAACTAAAGTGATCATGCAGTTTGAGAAACAATCCTTCGACGCATGAGCCCTGGCTGTAAATGGGATCGGCATAGTTCCCATAGTGGGTACCAGGGGCCTACGTCCATAACGCTCGGGAAGCGTCAGAGGACACCATGTGCAAGGGGCTACGTCCATAACGCTCTGGAAAACGTCAGAGGGCGCCTGGAGCCTGCATCTCCGACGGAGCGCACAGGTAATAAGGGAAGTGCATAGAAGCCCATACGTCAGGTAATGTTCTTCCCACCTAATGTACCTGTCAAGTCGCATCCACGACCATGTACCTCTACTATCTGCTAAGTCTCCTAACACACCTCCATTAGCAGTTAGCCCTAACGCATACGCATGGGGGATCACACCACATGCAAGAACCTCTACATGATACTCATCTCACACATCCTTGTGGTACAACTGTGTCTAGGTATATGATATACACTACAGACGGTAGTCCCTTAACTCTAGGTTCATGTGCAACCAACGGATATTAATAAAGTAAACTAATAATCACTGAGCATGTAATAAATCAAGAACTGTAACAACTAAAATTAATGAACAGTGATATATAAATAAATGCAGACTGAATATAAACAGTATAATGGCAAGGTATCTTGCCTGGCGTGTCGCCGGGTGTGGTGCGGTATTCTCTGACATGTCTCAATAGTCCAATAGCCATGGTCGATGTAATGGTCCAAACCGCGAAAAAATAGAAACATAGGATTAGTCATGATCAATGACGATAATAGGAGAATTTGTGTGAAGAATACATATACCATTTCTTAGAAAATACTTATAATACTTGAAAGCCATGTTTACTAGTAAAATAGGATTTTTGACAAATATTTTGAAAATGTGGGAAACTCGATTTAGGCTAAAACTATAAGTTCACCAAAATAGGATTTCTAGGAAGATAACATGTATCTTATTAGTAACATAATTTAGACAATTATTGAAAATACTTGAAATCATTTATATTTTAAAAAAACCCTTTTACTTGTTAAAATAATTTTTGGAAAAAAATAGTTTTGGACTAAAATTTCTCGTTTATCAGTTAATACAATTATTAATAATAATATTGACAAAATATTTTTCTAGAATTCCTAAAATAATACAATTATTAATACTTGCAATAATACTACTAGTATTTTAAATAATATTCCTAATAATACCCATACCATATAAAACAATATATTATTTCTAATAATAATAAAACCAAAAATAATAATACTAATAATAATAGTAATAATAATAATAACTTACCCCTTTTTAAATAATAATAATAATATTAATATACAAATCCCTTAAAAAAACATCAAATTCCTTCCCGATTTCATTCAGTGGGAAAGGGGAGAGAGAGAGAGAGAGAGAGAGAGAGAGAGAGAGAGAGCGACCTGGGGCTCGGCGGCCGGGAGTCCGCGAGGTGGCGGCGACGCACGGAGGACGGAGTCTCGGAAGGAGTTCGGTGACAGAGAACGCGGCAAGGAGGCGCCCGAGGCGGTACTAGAGATGGCGCAATCGCTCGTGGCGGCGCACAGACTCCCCAGAGCGGAGCCCCGTCCTAGGGGATTGGCGGCCACAGCGCCACCCAGCCGGAGGTGGCGACCAAGCGATGGTAAGGGCGCGACGAACTCACCGGAGGACGCGGCCAGGGTGCTCAGGTGCGGTGGCTGCCTGGAGAGGAGTTCCTGAGGCGGCGACTGTCGTACGGTGGTGGCGTCGGTGGTACTTGCCGGCGGAGGCGAGAAGAAGGGACGCAGAGGGATGCGGCTACCAGAGCCCGGAGTAGGTGGCGCATCCAGAGCGGGGCGACTCGGTGCCGGTGGGAGCAGAAAGGCGGTGGTCTCGGAGAGGTCGGAGCAGGTGGGATGGCGTGCCAGTACTTCGGAGCTCACGCCGGAGGCCGGCTGGCAGGATGCGGCGAACTCAGGTTAGGGTTCCTCCTCTTCTTTCTTCATGGGTAATGGTGATGGGGTTGACTGGTTTGGTAGCGGTGGTATCGTGGTGTCTCTGGTGTCGGTGAAGGGTTGATGGAGATGGTGATGGTGGTTGCGTGATGATGACGGAGATGGGAGGATTTTTGACGGAGTCGGGATACTGGCAGTGGTGGTGATGTTGGGGAATTGGCGTAGGTGGTTATGGTGTCGGTGGTGAAGATGGCGACGGGGTTGTTGTGGTCGTGTCGGAGTCGGAGAGAAGTGGTGACCGTAGGCTAGGTTTGGGATAAACGAGTCCGTGTCAGTGGTGTCTGACACGGCAAAATGGACGTCCGAGATTGTCGGACAGAAATGATTGTATTTGTATGGAAAAAAATATAGTGGAGGAGATGAGGCACAGACACGATGCACTTGTGATTGTGGTGTGGAAATTGGAGGAGTACCTCTCCTTATATAGGAGGTGGGAACTCCTAGTTGGATAGGGATTGGAGAATTTAAATCTCAGATAATTCCTCTATTAATTCAAAATAATTCTATCCAAATCAAATCCAATACAAATTAATTCTATACTTAATTTAAAATATTTTAAATAGAGTCAATAAAATCTTTTCAAACATAAATTACCATATTTAATCAAATATTAAAATTAACAAAATCCCAAATATCATTTTCGTAATTAAATAAATATAGTAATAATAAATATACTTAAATATTAATTCATGAACTAGCTTTTATAAATAACAAAATATATTAATAAGCAAATTTTACATTTTGTAAAGTATTAAACCACAATTTCCAAATCACAATTTATTTGTAAACGACGAATAAAATAACATTTTTATACAAAATAAAAATATTTATTAAGTTTCATATATAAAATAAAATTTATAATAAAAATATTTTTTTCTAAAGTATGTACCTCGACACATTCGTACTCGTCGAGAAATTACGAACGCAAATCTTGCACGTTACGTAAATACGACAAAGCGACTCACGTGCGACGTATAGATACGAAATACAAAATGAATACAAAATAATAAAATATCGTAGTAGAAATTTAGGGGGTTTACATTATCCAATTGGAGCAAACTGTCCTATAGGGACATCTTCCAAGCAGTACGGATTGCAGAAGACGATGTTACCCGTGCTGAGGCCAGGTTCGTTTCGGATCGCTCCCCGGCGGCCAGGATTGCCCTGAACCTTACCAAGGCTATGCTTAAATTCAGGCTCAAAGTGGAGACTGACTTCTGGAAATAGAAAGCGAGGTTGAAATGGGATAGTGATGGAGAAAAAACTCGAAATACACTCATGGTTGCGTCAACGGCCGCAGACGGAAGCTAACGATTCACCATACTACGGACGAAGACGGGAACATCATCACCGACCTAAAGGGTATCCAGGAAGCCGCTACGGAATTCTACTCCAAATTATTCACCAAAGAGACGGTCCACAAAGACAACACATTTCTTGGTCAAATCCCCTGTCTCATTGACGACACCGACAACGCCCAGCTGGAACGTCGTCCCTCCGAACAGGAAGTGAAAGACGCGATGTGGGTTCTGAACGAGCACAGCGCTCCCGGCCCAGACGAATTTTCGGGGGTATTCTTCCCCTCGTGCTGGGACATTATCAAACAGGACATCATCGAAGCCGCAATTGCCTTCTTCGAAGGAGCCACCTATCCCAAAGCCATCTCCAGCGCCAACCTGATCCTCATTCTGAAAAAAGACAACCCAGAGTCCTTTCGCGACTTTCGACCTATCAGTCTGTATACTTTCACTAACAAGATTATCTCCAAGATCGTCGCCACCAGAATGGCGGGTCTTCTCCCCAAGATCATCTCTAACGAGAAAAGCGGGTTCGTCCGTGGGAGTAACATCCAAGACAATATCATGCTAGCCCAGGAATTAATCACCTGTATGAAATTTCCTGTCAGAGGAGGCAACATGGCCGTCAAGATTGACATGGAAAAAGCTTATGACAGGCTGGACTGGCAATTTATGATCTGGATCTTCAGAGCATTCGGTTTCTCTGAAACTTGGACCAACACAGTATGGAGATCCATCAGCAACTCATGGTTTTCTACCGTCATTAACGGCCATACCGAGGAATTCTTCAAATCCAGCCGTGGGGTTAGGCAAGGCGACCCTCTATCATCCATAGTTTTTATTATTGCGGCCGATGCCCTCAGTAGAAACCTCAATAACGTGATCAGAGTCCCGCACTTCCAACAATACCACACTGCCAGCCGATGTCCTACCATAACCCATCTGGCTTTTGTCAACGACTTACTCATCTTCTCTTATGGGGATGAAGGAGCAGTTCAAGTTGTCCACAATACCCTGCAGCGATACTCCAGTTGCTCAGGATAAAAAATTAACCCTTTCAAAAGCATCATCTATGCCCACCACAACATCAATACCGAACATGCTAGCAGGATTTCCAACTTAACTTCCTTCTTTGTTGATCATCCCCCATTCAACTATCTCGGATGCCCCCTTGTGTATGGGAAATCCAATGCCAGGATCTTCGAGAAGTTAATCACTAGAATCAGGAACAAGATTGAAGGGTGGCACAATGCCATCTTATCCGCAGGAGGCAAGATGATCCTCATCAAGCGTGTGCTCACCTCAGTTCCAATCCATACTCTAGCCGTATGCTTCCCGCCGTTGAAGGTTCTTACCATGATCAAGCAGATCTTTTGCAACTTCTTTTAGGGGCATTGCAACGGTCATGATAAACACCATTGGGCGAGTTGGGACTCCATGGCTCAGCCGACAAAGGTAGGGGGGCTGGGATTTACCAAACTTACCCACATCGTTCAAGATTTCTCGACGAAACTGTGGTGGCATCTTCGCACGACCAAGAATTTATGGACCAGATTCATGAAAGCTAAGTACTTCAAACATATCCACCCTTCAGAGGCTACCTCCAATAGCAGATCATCGGTGGCTTGGCGTCGTATCCTAATCGGGCGTAACCTTGCCGAACAGGCCAGCACGCTACACCTGGGCACCGGCGAGTCCAACCCTTTCCGGGAGAGATGGACCGGGGATAGCTTGATCCCCAGCATCTCGAAAATCCCGAAAAACTATAGGATCAAGGACTTGTGGAACCATACTACCAACGCCTGGGACTGGTATAAGATGCGTGAATGGGGAGGCTTCGAGATGGAGGATAGCGTCCGCCTAAGCGGACTTAGGATCGGTCCCGCGGCCGATGAGTGGAGATGGATGCTCGAGGTTTTTGGTGCATTCTCTGTGAGGTCGGCTAGATCCTCTCTCCTTGGGACGGGCCAGCCTACACAGATCATTGCTCACTATTGGCAGACCTGCATCCCTAAGAAGTGGTCTTTCCTCATATGGAGAGCCATGAGGAAGAAATTGCCTACCGACGATATACTCAATACCATCGGGATCAGCTTAGTATCAGCCTGCAATTGCTGTTCAGATCACCAGATGGAGACTATAGACCATATCTTTTACCAAGGGAACTTGCCCAGAGGCATCTGGAGGATCCTTAACCAGCGCTTCAGTATCGAGCCGAGTGGCAGACGCTTCCATGATCTTACGGTCGAGTGGGGCAGCTACTCCCACGGGCACCAGATCGTCGCAGCGGCCGCCACGTGGGTGATTTGGAAGAATCGCAATAAAGCGAGATACGAAGGCCACATTTTCCCGATCGACCAGCTCATTCGAAAAGTCTACCGCCAATGCCGCAAATGGAGTACCCTGTGCCCCCACTGCCCGAGCACATTCTAGGCGACGCTCCAGAGCCACCCCTGACCGTGTGTGTCGTCCTCCACCCATTTTTGCTTCTTTTGTTGGTATACTTGTATAGGTGTTTCCTTTTTGTGCCTTGTATAGCTTCAGGCTTCGGCATTTTGAGCCTTGATTAATATATCGTCGGGTTTTCCAAAATATATATATATATATATATATATATATATATATATATATATATATATATATATATATATATATAACCAAAACCACCCCCCACTTTATTCATATCAAGACGCAAAATGCCGAAGCCTTTATAAGTAGGCACAAAAGTAAGACAGAAAAAAGACAAGAAAGAAGGCATCCTCCCGTGCCGCGGACTAAAGAGAGCAATGACTGCCATAAGTCCTCATGGTCGTGTTTGCAGTATCTGCTAACTTTGTGAGTCTGTCGAAAAACCTCCCGGATAAGTTGATTGGATGAATATTGGTGACCCTCGTATCTGAATTTGTTGCGGTTCTTCAAAATTACCCACGTGGGGCTGCGACGATCTGGTGGCCGTGAGAGGCATTACTCCAAGTTGCCAGAAGATCGTTGAAGCTCCCACCGTCCTATTTCTGTCCACACCGGTGAGATATATCGGTCCAAATCGTAGTAGGCAAGTCTCCTAAATATAGAATATGGTCCACTATTTTAGGCTGTCTGGTCATGCAACAATGACAAGCAGATGCTAGGCTGAAGCAGATGGTAATGAGAGCGTTGTCATTGGGGAGCTTCTTGCGAAATGCTCTCCACATCAGAAAAGACCATTTTTTGGGAATGTAAGACTGTCAGAAAGATCCAATGATAGGAGGAGGCTCCCCAATGTCGCGAACAACCCTTCTGGCCGATGCAACCAAGAAACATTCGTTGGCCAAGATAAACCACTACAGAGTATCAGGGTCCATATTGATCTTCAATCCAGCATCGAGGAGTAAAGCAACGGCCTCTTCCCCAATCCAATATTTGACCCTTTTCCAGTTCCAGTCGCCCAAGAAACCCCACAGATCTCTAATCTTACTGTAGGTAGGGACAGCCGTTGGCTGGGGAAGGAGATCTTCCCCAAGCCAATGTTCGAAGAATAAAGATGATTCACCTGAGCCCAGCTGAAGGCGAATGAGGGGCTCCACGAGGCTCCGACCATGAAGGATGTGTCACAATGACGCTGATGATCTGTAGTTGAAGTCAGCGGCGGACCGGTGAATGTGCTTGAAATATCTGACCTTCATGAACCGCGCCCAAAGCGTACGGCTAACTCGAAGCTTCCACCATAGCTTCATCGAGCAAGCATCAACGATATATATATATATATATATATATATATATATATATATATATATATATATATATATATATATATATATATATATTGGAAATTGTGAAAAGTGTTAACTTTTACTTTGACTTTACCTGTTACTTTGATTTCGACTTTAATCTGAACTATTGGATCAACATCCAATGATTCAGATTTGGGATGTATCGATACAAATTTTTACATGAGACGTATTGAAGAATTTTCCACATATATTATATATATATAAATATATATATATATAAATATATATATATATATATATATATATATATATATATATATATATATATATATATATATATATATATATATAGGATCTCGCGTGCGCAACCCTAGCGTCGCGGTGGTAACTCTTGAGATTTTGTCGTTCCCCGCCTACTCCGACTTGGCCGTTGGCCAGGCCGGCGCCCTCATGGCTGCGCCCAAGTCCTTTGCCGAGGCGGTCGCCGACCGCGTCGAGGCTCCTCCAAGAATTAATGTTAGAGCGGTGTCTTCGTTCAAGGGAGTACCTGCGATCTCGTTCACCGAAGAAGAAGAAGCCCTTACTACTCCTCTGAAATATGCTCTCATTGGGAAGTTTTCCCATAATAAACCCCCGATCGAGGTTATTCGCAAAGTTTTTCAAGGGTTCGAGTTCAAGGGAACTATCAAGGCCGACGTTATAGATTGTAAACATATTCTGATTAGACCATCTATTGAGGAAGACTATCTCAGGCTTCATTCCAAAGAGATGTGGTTCATTGCTCGTGCTCCGATGCGTATATTCAAGTGGGAATCAGATTTCACGCCTTTGGTTGAATCTGCTCTTATGCCTGTGTGGGTGAATCTCCCTGATTTACCGTATCATCTATATGCCAAAGACGCACTATTCACTATCATGTCAGCGACCGGGACTCCACTCAAGATAGATCGAGCTACGGAAGAACTTTCCCGCCCTAGCATGGCTAGGGTTTTTGTCGAGATTGATGAAGGGAAGCCTTTGCAAAGAAGAATCCGCATTAACTTAGCCAAGGAGAGGAGTTTTTGGCAAAACATGGAATATGAGAATATAGCTCTTTATTGTAACTATTGCTTTCATCAAGGACACACAGTGGACTCCTGCAAGCTTAAGAACAAAGGAAAGGCTGTCATGCAAGAGGGGTTAACTAAAACCGTCATTACTGCACAAGTGGACACGCGTCGAGTCGCTACTCATTCACAAGTCACTTCGATCTTGCCAAGAGTGGGTGCCGATCACAATAACATTAATGAAGCTGCTAATCCCTTGGGTGGGAGGATCAATCATGAACATGCAGCCATTCAAGTTGAGCCTATTTTGCCGTCATCTCACGTCCCCCCAGGAATTAACTCTCTGGATCCAAGTGTTCCAATCATCAACGAGCAGACGAAAGTCCCCAATGACTCAGAGGACCGTATGGAACCTCACGACGACATGACGGCGGAGGTCATTCCTGATCAGGCTACTGTTCAGGCCACTACTGCAGTTAATTCCTCCTTATTGGAGGATATGGAGGAAGGAGAATTTCGAGGGCTTCTTAGTAATTGGGCAGATATTGTTGAGGAAGAAGAACGTCATGGTCGGGGAGGCGAAGATATGTCAGAGCCTACAGGGGGAGCTTTGAATCAGAATCATGAAGAAGGTGGTGAAGCAGGTAGTGGACTGCCAGACATGCATCAAGAGTCTTTGCTTCATGAAGCTCAGACTGAAACGGGGTATACTCAAAAGCGAGCTAAGAAGGGAAAGAAGCTGGTGGAGCCATCTGATCGAACCACGCGCTCGGCTGCAAGCAAGGTAAACGCTGGTAGCTCCTAAACCCTTAATATTTAATTTCCTTATTTGGAACATTCGAGGAGTTGCCAACCTCATGACGTTTAAGAGGCTGAAGACTCTTATAAGAACGCATAAAGTAAATTTTGTGGCTATAATTGAGCCTAAAGTGGATAGTGAGCAGCTCACTCGCTATCGGGTCAAGCTAGGTTTCTCAATTGCTTTCTCTAATGCTAAGGGTAACATATGGGCTATGTCCAGAGCGAATTGTGATATTACACTGGTAGATTCTTTCGATCAGGCTGTATAAATTCGGTTGGTTGATCCTATGCTCCCGGTCGAGACACTTCTATCTATTGTTCATAGGGATAGTAAGAAGGAAGGATGCAGGTTATTATGGGATAGGTTTCTTGAGTTACAATGCTCGCAAAGACTGCTATGGATTGTTGGTAGGGATTTTAATGCTATTCTTAAAGTGGAGGAAAAATTAGGGGGCAAACGAGCTGATGCGGTGTCCATGCAGGAATTTACGAACTTTCAGTTGGCAATAGGTATTTTTGACCTACCTTATATAGGGAGCTCCTATACTTGGGTGAAGTCAGATAAATCTGATCGTCGTGCATCACGTTTAGATCGGGTTTTCATGGATAACAGGTGGCATCAATTGGCTCCTTGCACGATTGAAGAACATTTGAATCAAACTGAATCTGATCATGCACCAATTTTAGTCCGATTATTATCTCAAAGCAAGGTGGATATAAGCAATTCCGATTCTTAGATTTCTGGACTAAGCACGCAGAGTTTCAGCAACTGATTAATGGAGCCTGGCACTCAGTGGATCATCGTCATGGCCTCACTAAGGTTGTACTCCGACTGGATGCATGCAGGAAGGTATTATCAAAGTGGAGTCGGGCAACCTATGGGGATATATTTCAAGCGGTTAGGGAAGCAGAGGACAAGGTATTAGCAGCAGAGCTAGTGTTTGAAGCAGACGGCTCTGAGAGGAACAAAATTGCTCTTGCCTAAGCTGCTGCATTGCTAAAACAAAGAGTTCAGATTGAGGAGGAGTTTTGGAAACAGAAGTCCAGGATGAAATAGGACTTAGAAGGGGATAAAAACTCGGCGTATTTTCATGAATGTGTGAATTATAAGAAGAAGGCTCTTCGGATACATTCTATCTCCCCTCCGAATGATACATTGTTGATTGACAACACTCAAATTCAAGCATATGTGGTTGAATATTACTCGGCTTTATACCAGAGAAGGGACATTAGAGAAGATGATGAGTTGCTCTCGGTTATCCCCTGCTTGGTCGAGGATGAAGAGAATGATCGCCTAATTGCCCTTCCGACTAAAAAGGAGCTTTATGAAATAATTAAATCTTTGGATATGAATAGTACGTCGGGGCCCGATGGGTTTACTACCAAATTCTTTCTTAGTAGTTGGGAGATTATAGGAGATGATGTTACTGAAGCGGTGGAAATATTTTTCGATGGGTTCTCCTTACCCAGAGCTATAACAAACACATCCATGGTTTTGATTCCAAAGATAAAGCAGCCGAAATACTTTATGGATTACCATCCTATCAGTCTGTGCTCGGTTTTGAACAAGATTATTTCGAAGACCCTTGCTCTCAGATTAGCTTCTTTGCTGCCTAAGCTCATTTCTCCCGAACAGAGCGAATTTGTTCGTGGCCGGGAGATAGTTGATAATATAGTGCTTGCACAAGAAATTGTGGCGATGATGAACAAGAAGCATTGGGGAGGAAATATTGCTATAAAATTGGATATGATGAAGGCCTATGATCGACTGGATTAGAGATTTTTGCTTAAAGTGTTGCGTGGGTTTGGGTTTCATAATAAATGGGTGGACATGATGCTATGGATCCAAAATATTGTCTGGTTTGCTTCTCTTATCAACGGAGAATCGGCAGGTTTTTTCCAGGCATATAGAGGTGTTCGTCAGGGAGATCCTTTATCTCCGGCATTGTTAATATTAGCGGCTGAAGCCGTCTCACGAAGTTTGAAGCTATTGCCGTCGACAGACGGGTTTACTCCGTTCATCTCTCCTAGAGGATGCTTTCCTATCACTCATTTATCTTATGCTGATGATGTATTACTATTCTCAGTAGGGGATCTAAGGTCGATTACCTTGATACAGGAGACTTTGTGTAGGTATGAGGAAGCGTCGGGGCAAAAAATAAATGTTGCCAAAACCACTCTCTATGTTTCGACGAAGACCCCCCTGAACGTGTAGCTGAATTAGTTGATCGAACGAGTTTTCAATCAGCTCACCTCCATTTAATTACCTGGGTTGTCCTATGGCAGCTGGGCATCACAACTCAGGTATGTATGAAGAACTTATCAACAATATTCGGGCGAGAGTGGATGGATGGCATAACAAACTTCGGTCTCCTGGGAAAAGATTGGTGTTACTCAAATCGGTGCTTACCTCTATACCGGTGTACACACTTGCTGCATGTAATCCTTCTTGCTCTGTTTTGAGACGCATGGAAGCTATTTTCAGTTATTTCTTTTGGGGTTCGATTCAGGGGGCTCCTAAACGCAGGTGGTTGGGATGGGAGTCTATAGCTCTGATGAAGTCGAAGGGAGGACTGGGAATAAAGAGATTAGAAGATATTATGAAGGCATTTACTATAAAATTATGGTGTAAGTATAGAACTCAGGAGAGTCTTTGGGTGCAGTTTTTCATGACGAAATATTGTTATCAGATGAATCCGAGTGCGGTGATGATCACATCAAACTCTTCTCATGTCTGGAAAAGATTACTATCAGGGAGGGATATAGCTGAACAACATATTTTACAGGATGATATGGGGCTGCATTGGCCTAGAATGTCGGGAAGATTTACCCTTGCTTTTGTATGGGATATATCATGAAGACAGTGGCCTCTCGCTCCATCATTCATTCATATATGGGGGACATGCATTCCTTATAAATGGTATATTTTGTTATGGCTAGTGTTGCATAATAAACTCCCTACTGATGAGCAGATCATGAACATTGGTTTCATCATGGCTTCTAAGTGCCATTGTTGTGTTCATAGTTCTGTTGAAACAACGGAGCATATTCTCAACTCCGGGGAGTTGGCATGGGAGGTTTGGGCTGTTATGCAGGATATATTTCATATCAAGGGAAGTGGGCGATCACTGGTTCAAAGGATGCGCAGGTGGTGGCACGGGAGGAAGCTTCATCAACGACAGATAGGAGTGGGTGCAATTGTATGGGTGTTATGGAAAAATCGCAACAAATGGAGATATGAAGGATATAAATTTTTGAAGGAGATGCTGGTGATGGAGATTCACAGGCAAATAGACAAAGCTTCGATCAAGTGTTCGCAATAGCAGGAAGATCGATCATGGGTTCTGAAGATTGATTTTAGTTGTAGCTGAGACTCATTTTGTAACCTGAGTTGGTACTCACTTGATAATCAATAAAATTCTATTGTTTTATAAAAAAATAATATATATATATATATTTGAATAAGGAAATTTTATTGAAAAATAGGAAGCAAACAACATAGGACAAAAGAACACAGGGCCTACTACTCCGAACAAGAAGAGCAAAAGACCAAAATTCAAAACTGTACGCTGCCCGGGGGGCACATGGCAGACAGGCGCGGGCCCGAGGGGGGCCAGTCCAGGCGCGAGGCCCGAGGGGACTCGGAAACCCCCGCACGCGTGCCAGAGAGGGGGGAGCGCCACAGGGGGGGGTCGACTCCACGGCGGGGAGCCGTGGCAAGGAGGAGCCACAGAGAGGCTCGACCCCGAGAGGGGAAACACGGCGAGGGAAGGGTGAGCCGGGAAACGCTAGGAGGAGGCAAGGAGAGGAGGAGAATGGGGTTGGTCCCGGTGGAGCGGAAAGGTGGGGCACGACCTCCGGTAGGAGGGGCGACCACGGGGCAGCTCGATCCACCCGAGGAGGCGCTCTGGCATGCCACGATGGTGGGGGCGGGCCCAGGCGAGGACGGCCCAGGGGGAATCACGAGCCTCGGTGGAGGCGGGGAGGCCAACCGACGGCTGGAGGACCCGAGGCAGCGGCTGGGGCTAGAAGTAGGGGCTCGACCCCCACGATAAAGCGGAGGCTGATCTGCCGTGGGCAGGAGCGTACCAGTAGGGCACAACCGAATGGGCTGGGAGGGGGTTCCAGTACCACCGCAGAGTGGTGGGGGCTGGAAAGGAGGCCGCCGCCGAGGGGGTAGGAGGCGCGGCGAGATGGGCGACCGGAGGGGGGAGGAAGTCCGCGGCCGAGACAGGGGGAGGCACGGAGGGAGGCAGCGCCGGAAAGAAGTCCGCACCCAGGGCGGTGGGTGGCGCCGGGGAGGATTCCGCTGCCGAGGCGGGGGGCGCCGGGAGGAGGTCCGCTACCGAGGCAGGGGGAGGCGCGAAAGGAGAAAGCGCGGGGAGGAAGTCCGCTGCCGAGGCGGGGAGAGGCGCGGGGGGGGGGTAGAGGCGCCGGGGGAAGGCCGCTGCCCGGGCGGTGGGCGATATATATATATATATATATATATATATATATATATATATATATATATTTATATATATATATATATAATTTTTTGATAGAAATCCTCTTATGGTCGCTCAGGAGCTCTTATAGGCGATTTGGGGGCGCCCAGCCCCCCGGTGATCCCTGCGTTTCCTTGCCAGCGACCGACGGTGCTCCCCCCAACCCCTTGCTCCTCCAGCTCCCCTTTCTCCCCTTCTCCGGCTCCCCCTTCTTACCCTCTGCTATGCCTCCCCCTTGGCCGGATGAGGTATTGGCTTTGGTCCACCACGCCTCCCTCTCTCCTTCTTCCCTCCATTTCTATGGTGCTCGTCCCCCCTCCTTCCCTCCATTCCTCCTCCCCCTCGCCCAAGGTCATCCTCTCTGCGTCTCCGGCTTCTCTCCACCGCATCCCCCCAAGCCCTACCCCTTTCCCTCCCGATCAGGCGTGACCCCCGGTGGTCCTTCCAGCTTGGCTCCTTCCCTTTCTCAGGCGACGCCTCCGGTGGGAGACCGGCCGGCTTCCCTTGGGCTGATCACCCCCGGGCGTCAGGCTTCGGTTTGCCGCCCAACCCACCTTTTTAATTTTTTTGGTGATGATGTTTCCTTGAGTAGAGTGCCCCTCTGCGGTGCAGGTGGTGGGCCCCCTACTCATGGCCTCTCTTTCGGGACAGCTTATGGTCCCATCAAGAGAGTAGCCCTTCTTTTTAGGCTCTTTCAGCGAGCGCTGCTCCCATTTTCTACGCTCCCACCGGTAGGAACCACCCCGAATTTTCCCATGCATTCTATGTGGGTCTTAGCAGTGGGATGAGCCCTGCTTTTTACGTGCAAAGAGGATCCTATGCGGGTCAGCTGGCCGCATATTGGGACCTCCCTTCCTCCGCGAATTCTTTCTCTTCCCAGGAGCATACTTCTCTTTCAGTATATTTTCCCCCTCCCTTCCAACTCCTCCCCCCCGGCTCCCTCCTCTCCAGTTGAGCCCCCGGCTCCTACCGCCCCCTCTTCCGTTGTTCCACCGTTCACCTCCTCGTCGTTGGGTTCTTTGTTGCCCCAACAGCCCGCTCTTCCGGCGATCCCCCCACCCCCGCTTCATCTCCACCCTCCCTTCCCCCACACCCCCTAGCGCGGTTCCCTCTCCTCCTGTTGTCGATTCTCCCCCTCCCCCGGTGGACCTGCGTTCTTTCGACGCCTCCTCCACGGGAGTCTCTGGCTCCTCGACTTCGGGTGCTTGCCTCCCGACCTCCAGTGGGCCGCCAGCGTCTTCCCTTGCCTGCAGGGAGGCCATCGCTCCGGTCTTATCTCCGCTCTCCGCCGGCCAGCCTTCTCCCTCCTTCCCATCCCCTGGGTTGGGCATCCCAGCGGCACCCGCCCCCTCTTCCCCTCGCCCCGCTTCTCACCCTCCCCAGAGCGCCCCTTCCTTTTCCAGATCAGCCCCGGCGTCCAACGCCGCCATACTGCATACGGACCTTTCTTCCGATCAGAATCGTATTTTTCCAGATGTCCGCCTTTCGGACATCGAGTACTCCCGGGAATCCCCAATGCCTTTAGTTTCTTTCTCCGAATCGGAATTAACCTCGCTGTCATCATCCTTCCCCCACTCCTTCGTCCTTAAATTTTCGTCCGGTTGCCCCAAGCTCTCTAGAGTGCAGGAGGTGATTGCTAGCTGGAAGCTGACGGTTCTTTATCGAGTAGCACCCATCGATCTGAGGCATATTCTTCTCCACTTATCCTCAGACCTTGACCACAGGACAGTATGGTCCAAAGGCACTTGTAGGATCGACTCCCACCAGATGAAGATTATTAAGTGGTCGACTAGCTTCAACACCAGAAAAGACTCCCCGAAAGCCTCTGCTTGGGTAACCCTGCCCAATCTTCCCCTCATTTGCTTTGTTCCAGCAGCGCTTAGGCGTATCGCTAACTCCTTCGGCACGTACGTGGCAACGGCGCCAGAGACGAGCAACCTCACCAAGGCTCACTATACCAAAATTTGTGTGGAACTCGACCTTTATTCAGAACTACCGAACTTTATCTCGATAGAGCTGGGCAACCAGACTCACACCCAACAAATCCTCTACGACAACCATATTTTGTTTTGCAACCACTGCCATCTAAAAGGCCACACCCCAAAACATTACCACCGTCTCCATCCAGAACTCAAGAAGAAACCAGCCCGGAACGACAAGGCGCAAACAGAGGAGAGGACACCCCAGGGGCCCATTCTTTTCCTTCCCAACTCTCACATCCGATTCAACTCCAGTGAAGGCATGTCGGACAAGAGCAAGCTCCCTAGCAACGCGTTGATCCCTCTCAACCCACATGCCATCACGCTATCCAACCAATTCGACGCTCTTGATTCGGAGGAGGCGGCTTCCTCATCGTCTTCAGAGACCTCCATGTCGAGAACACCAGCACTATGGTCTCCTGTTCAGAGGTCGAAGAGGCGACCATTGTCTCTATCGACGAGGAGAACCAACCCATCATCGAAGACCCCATCGAAGCAGCCCTTACTATTCCAGGCCAGGACCTAGTTCAGAGGGGCAACAGGTTCTAGCGGCAGGATTTCCTCTCCAGCAATCCATGCTTCTGATAGAGAGCACCAGTGACTCCCTAGTTATTGTTAGGGTTATATACTAAAAGTATCACTTTTGTAGTAACCTTATTTCCTTAAATTTTGAATGAGAATCATATGGGCAAATGTTTGCATATTATATTTGTTACAAGTGTTAATGCAAATGTCTGATATTCTATATTGTAGATAATATGGTGTGTGGTGTCACACAGAAGATCATATTATTAGTTTTCTATGGAGTATATAAATAGTTCACAACCTAGATGGACTTGGATAATCTATTGGAAAGGTTGTAGTGTAATGTGGTATTAGTCTATCTTGACTATAGGTTTACACTAGTACACTTTGTGTGTATTGAACAGGACCACTTGAGGTTGTTCTCTTTGTACTGACTACATAAGAGAACAAACACCTCTGTTATTATGGATGCTTGTGCTCTTAATCCGGATATAATAATGGACATGTATATGCAGTGTGTATTACTTTGACTCATAAAAGAGTGAGATTCATTATGGATCAACAACCTCTATGAATTGGGTAATAACATTATATGTATGATGGGCTATTGATTATAAATGGAATCAATGTCCCTAATTTCTCCTTATGGTCCCTGCCGTAGCCTATATATATCCTCTATTCTCTGACCGCCAGATTACTGATCAGAAATTTAAAACTTTCTCTAAATTTGTGATTCACGTAAGGAGAGAAAGAGAGGGCTGCCAAAGAGAAGAAAAGGTTGGAAGATCGTCGCCCACACGACGTCCAACTCGAGAAAGGAATACGTGCAGAATATCTTGGGGTCGTCCGTTCGAGATTGCCAGGAATTACTTGTCTCCTTTCTGCCGCAGGTATAATTCGTGAACCCTAGTTTCCGCCTATGAAGGGTTAGAACACGTATTAGATCTGTTTAACTTTCTATCGATCAATACGCACACCAAAGGAAGGGTCCTGGGAATCCCCAGTTCCATCAATTGGTATCAGAGCCTGGTTGGATCTACGTATTGATTAATACATCCATGTTGTCCAATAAAACCTGCCTATGTAATAGTCGGTAGATGTAGATCTGTTCTAACTCGGTTTTGCAGGCATCTTAGATCCAACTATTATGGTCCAATGCATGTTTTTTTGATTGTGTTGTTTAAACTACGGACATGTCGTAGATGTTGTTGTTGCTGTGGATGTAATTAAAATCACGAGGGTTGATCGTGCTTATTATTTTAATTTTTCAATCTAGATTATGTGTGAACTCCTTCAGGAGGCATAGGATTGATGTAATTTTAATTATTTTTGATCAATTGTGATGGAGGTGGTGGCTGTTTCTGACGCCGGACGAGATGCTGGTTTTAGGCAGTCCAGAGGCAGACAAATGATTTTCGATGAAGGAATCGAACCCCGTATAGATCTGCGCAGCGCCAGATTTTGGATTCGGATAGTTGAGGACGGAGCAGCAAAGATGACCATAATAGTTGGATATTTTCTCTTATTTTTGTCATTTTACTTTTTCTGATTATGCATGTTTATTATTGTGTGGTTTTTTTTTTTGAAAAACCAAGCCTACATTAATAATGGACAACATGGACATAATATCAACAAGTAGAAAAACCCTCATTGTTAAATAACTAAGTGGGAGAGGGTTTTTATTTAGTATAAATCCTATGGTCTCTATTACTGGTTTGTAGGTGATGTAATTATACTTGCGTGTTGGCTTTAGTGCTTTCCTCCATATCGGATGAGTATAATTATGGATCACCAGTACAAACTTCCTTAGGGATAATTATAGAAAGTTACCTAGTATGTGTTCACTTCTCCATCTGAAGGAACTCATTACAAGGTAATGGACTTAGTATTAAGTAATGGTATACACATAGATACAAATAATGGTATCCTCACCATCGAAGTCACTGCTATTATTTGTATGACCAGAGCAAGACCAGCATATTAATTTTATTTGTCATAAAGTTATATTGACATGATAGTAAAATTAATAAGAAAAATCTACTTGAACAAAGTTGAATTTGTATACGTCCACACTATCGTGGCATGCTAAATTCATGGTGTTCAAGGTGTTGGTGAATTTTTTATTATTGTTTTGAGGGAATCAATATTTAGTTAATTCAAAAAGTTTTTTTTTGCCCTACATAATTTTATTTATGTGATTCTCAGGATTTCAAAAATGGGTTCTTTCAGTCCACTTATGGTGATTCTTAAAGAAAACAAACTTACTGGACCTAATTATATTGACTGGAAACGTAATTTGGACATTGTTCTGACTATCGAAGAGTACAAATATGTACTTGTTGAGGAATGCCCACCTAAGCCTGATGCTAACTCTGATGAAGAGGTCAAAGAGGCTTATAAGAAGTAGAAAAAGGAAGATAAGATGGCGCGGTGTTACATTCCGGCATCTATGTCAAATATACTGCAACATCAGCATCAGGCCATGGCCACAGCTTATGACATGATGTATAACCTCAAGGAACTCTTCGGACATCAGAGTATAGCAGCTAGGCAGTTTGCTATGAAATATTTGATGAATACAAAAATGGCTGAGGGTACACCAATAAGGGATCATGTTCTCAAGATGATGGGTCATCTGAATGAGATGGAGATCCTTAGAGCTGAAATCGATGGGGAAACCCAGGTCGATATCATTCTCAGGACTCTGCCTAAAAGTTTTGACAATTTTTGCCTTAATTACAACATGAACAAAAGGTTGTATAGTTTGGCAGAACTTAAAAAAGAGCTACAGGATGCTGAATCTCTCTTTAGGCAGAGTGGTCATGTTTTTATTTCTGAAAAGGCTTCTACTTCTAAGCAAAAAGGCGGTAAGAAGAAGAATAACATTCAGAAACAGACAAACTCAGCAAAGAAGGGCATGGGACCTCAAGGTGCGGTGAAAAAGCCGAAAGGCAAATGTTTCAAGTGCAAAGGGTCAGGACATTGGAAGACTGATTGTCCACTTCCCAAACAAGGGAACAAAGAAGGTATATCTCATTTACTAGTAGTTGAAACATGTTTAACAGTGTTATCTACCGGCACCTGGTGTGTAGATACAGGAGCCACTAATCATGTCTGCAATACATTACAGGGGTTCCAGGAAACCAGACGACTCAGTGATGGAGAGATATGTTTGTTCATGGGTGATGCTACAAAAGTATCGGTCGTTGCATTAGGAGATGTTACTTTATCTTTTGGTAGAAATAAGTCTTTGACATTGAGAGATTGTCTTTATGCACATTCACTTAGAAGGAATTTAGTTTCCGTTTCTATGTTAGTTAAGGATGGATATTCAGTTTATTTTAATGACAATATTATTATTAGAAAGAATAAACATTTTATCTGTTCTGGTGCATTGGTTGATAATTTGTATGTCATTAATCCTATTTCTCCCACAATGCAACTTATGGAAATGAATAATATGTCATCTAACTTAAATAAGAGAAAAGAACTTTCTTGTATGAACCAAACATATCTTTGGCACTTATGATTGGGGCATATTAACCTAAGAAGGATTCAAAGACTGGTTGAAGATGGATCTTTGAGTTTATTGGAAGTGGAGGCACTACCAGTCTGTGAATCCTGCTTGGAAGGTAAAATGACCAAAAGGCCTTTTACGGCAAAGGGGTATAGGGCCAAAGATGTGTTGGAATTGGTTCATTCTGATTTGTGTAGACCCATGACTATCCAAGCTTGAGGTGGCTTTGAATATTTTGTCACATTTATTGACGATTATTCAAGGTATGGATACATTTATTTGATGCGCCGTAAGTCTGAGTGCTTTGAGAAATTCAAAGAGTACAAGGCTGAAACGGAGAAACGTCATAAAAAATGTATCAAGTCATTACGATCAGATCGTGGTGGCAAGTACCTCTTTAGAGAGTTTAGGGATTATTTATCAGAGGCTGGGATTGTATCCCAATTGACTGCACCTGGAACGCCCCAACAGAATGGTGTAGCCGAAAGAAGGAATAGAACTCTTATGGAGATGGTTAGATTAATGATGAGTTATTCGGATTTGTCAGATTCGTTTTGGGGATATGCCTTAGAGTCTGCAGCTTATATTTTGAACTTGGTTCCTTCTAAGTTAGTACCTCTTACTCCCACAGAGCTGTGGATTGGGCGCAAGTCTAGTCTGAAACATGTTCGCATTTGGGGTAGTCCAGCACATGTGCTGAATAGGAAAGCAGATAAGTTGGAATCTCATACAGAAGTACGCTTGTTTGTAGGCTATCCAAGAGGAACGAAAGGAGGTTTATTTTATAGTCCTAAGGATCAGAAGGTTATTGTTATCACCAATGCCCGATTCTTAGAGGAAGACTATGTGATGAACCATAAACCCACAAGTAAAGTTGTTCTAGAAGAACTGAGACGTGAGACACCAAGTACTTCAGTACCAACAGTACAAGAGGATGAACCACAAATAACTGCACAATATGTCACAAATGTTACACCACAACCGATAGTGCCTCGTCGTAGTGGGAGGGTTGTGATACAACCTGATAGATATATGTTCTTGGGAGAGTCATCAGACTTCGTCCCTGAGGAACAAGATTATGATCCCTGTACCTATAATGAAGCACTCCAAGATAAAGATGCAGAGTCTTGGCAAAAAGCAATAATATTTGAAATAGAATCTATGGATTCTAATCAGGTCTGGGAGCTTGTAGAATCACCTGTTGGTGTAAAAGCCATTGGATGCAAGTAGGTCTATAAGAGAAAAAGAGGATCAGACGGTAAGGTTGAAACCTTTAAAGCTCGGCTTGTAGCAAAAGGTTTTACTCAAAGAGAGGGTATCGATTATGAGGAAACCTTTTCTCCTGTAGCCATGCTTAAGTCTATTCAGATTCGTTTATCTATTGCAGCTCATCTTGATTATGAGATTTGGCAAATGGATGTCAAGACAGCTTTCCTTAATGGAAGTCTTGAGGAAGACATCTATATGAAGCAACTAGACGGGTTCATTGAAAAGGGCCAGGAGCATCTTGTTTGTAAGCTCAAGAAGTCCATTTATGGACTTAAGCAAGCTTCCAGATCTTGGAACATATGTTTTGATCAGGTGATAAAATCCTATGAATTTGATCAATGTCAGGATGAATCATGTGTATACAGAAAGTATGACGGAAACGTGGTAGTGTTCCTAGTACTTTATGTGGATGACATCTTGCTCATTGGAAACAATGTGAAGGTATTATCTGATATAAGGGTATGGTTATCCAAACAGTTTGATATGAAGGACTTGGGAGAAGTAGGTCACATCCTTGGGATCAAAGTTCTACGAGATCGCAAGAAAAGGATGTTGGGCTTATCCTAAGCTTCCTATATGGATACTGTACTAACTCATTTTAGTATGCAAAATTCTAAGAAAGGTTTCTTACCTTTTCGATATGGAATTTCTCTATCAAAGGAGCAGTGTCCGAGGACACCAAAAGAGATAGAGAACATGAAGGCAATTCCTTATGCTTCAGCAGTAGGAAGCTTAATGTATGCAATGCTATGTACGAGACCAGACATCTGCTTTGCCGTAGGCATGGTCAGCAGATATCAGTCTAACCCAGGACAAGAGCACTGGACTGCCGTAAGGCATATTTTGAAGTACCTGAAAAGGACTAAAGAGTATATGCTAGTTTACCAGACAGATAGTTTAGTTCCCTTAGGGTATACAGACTCAGATTTTCAGTCAGATAGGGATTCCAGGAAATCTACCTCAGGTTATGTGTTTACTTTGGGAGGTGGAGCCATTGTGTGGAGGAGTATCAAAAAAAAATGTATTGCTGATTCCATCATGGAAGCCGAGTATGTGGCAGCCTCTGAGGCAGCCAAAGAAGCGGTTTGGCTCAGAAACTTTCTGTTGGACTTGGATGTGGTACCTAGTTTGCCTAAGTCTATTATACTTTATTGTGATAATAGTGGTGTAGTTGCAAACTCGAAGGAACCACGAGCCCATAAGATAGGCAAACATATTGAGCGCAAGTACCACATGATACGAGATTTCGTAGAGAAAGAAAAAGTTGCTGTGATCAAGATAGCATCAGCCGACCACCTAGCTGATCCCTTTACAAAGAGCTTACCAGCTAAGGCTTTTGACAGTCATGTTGAGGGAATGAGAGTCAGTTGTGTAGCAGCATGGCTTTAAGTATAAGTGGGAGATTTGTAACAGTATACTGAAAAGTAATGTTTTGAGTATAAGTAGGAGATTGTTAGGGTTATATACTAAAAACATCACTTTTGTAGTAACCTTATTTCCTTAAATTTTGAATGAGAATCATATGGGCAAATGTTTGCATATTGTATTTGTTGCATGTGTTAATGCAAATGTCTGATATTCTATATTATAGATAATATGGTGTGTGGTGTCACACAGAAGATCATATTATCAGTTTCCTATGGAGTATATAAATAGTTCACAACCTAGATGGACTTGGATAATCTATTGGAAATGTTGTAGTGTAATCTGGTATTAGTCAATCTTGACTATAGGTTACACTAGTACACTTTGTGTGTATTGAACAGGACCACTTGAGGTTGTTCTCTTTGTACTGACTACATAAGAGAACAAACACCTTTGTTATTATGGATGCTTGTGCTCTTTATCCGGATATAATAACGGACATGTATATGCAGTGCATTACTTTGACTCATAAAAGAGTGAGATTCATTATGGATCAACAACCTCTATGAATTGGGTAATAACATTGTATGTATGATGGGCTGTTGATTATAAATGGAATCCATGTCCCGATAGATCGGGTTGATGATGTCCTCTTATGGAGCTCATAAGGATTGTCATGTAAACCCTGTAGGTAGATTATATCCGACATGACAAATAAAGTTGAGCGGTACTACTGAAGGATAAAAGATGTCGAATCAATATAGTTGTCAGTAACTTAATTTGATCGACGGACATACGATATCTTAACATGGGGAGCCAAATGAGCATATAATAAAAGGAGCCCACAAACATAATTTGGGATTAGGGAGGTAGTGCAACAATAGCTCATTAGTGGACCGAGCAATTGTTAATGGGCCTGGATTGTGTGTTCGGGCTGAACACGGGATATCCAGATCCGTTAGGAGGCCTAACCCTAATTTCTCCTCATGGTCCCTGCCGTAGCCTATATATATCCTCTATTCTCTGGCCGCCAGATTACTGATCAGAAATCTGAAACTTTCTCTAAATTTGTCATTCACGTAAGGAGAGAAAGAGAGGGCTGCCAAGAAGAAGAAAAGGTTGGGAGATCGTCGCCCACACGACGTCCAACTCGAGGAAGGAATACGTGCAGAAGATCTTGGGGTCGTCCGCTCGAGATTGCCAGGAATTACTTGTCTCCTTTCCGCCGTAGGTATAATTCGTGAACCCTAGTTTTCGCCTATGAAGTGTTAGAACACGTATTAAATCTGTTTAACTTTCTATCGATCAATAGGCACACCAAAGGAAAGGTCCTGGGAATCCCTAGTTCCATCAGTTATCCCCCAGAGGACCCAACATTGGACTCCGTCGGGGAATCGATCGGTCCCCCTTCCCCCGGACCAGCATGGGGAATCAACTTGTGATCATCCTACCACTGCTAAGAATGTTAACGGGGTCTTAATAAGGAAAGGACATGCAGATTCCATAACCATCCTAACCAGATTCGCCGCCAAGCGGATTAGACAAACCCCCCATGACTCCCTTAATGATTAATATCCTATCATGGAATGTTCGCGGGCTGGGGAACAAACCAACACTAAGGAGAATCATCAATCTTAAGAAAATCCATAAGATTGACATCCTCATTATTCTTGAACCTAAAATTCCCTCCAAAAGACTAAACTAAATCCAGCTGCAGCTAGGCCTTCCCACGGCCATTACTGGCAGACATGACATTTGGATCCTTGGTAAGAAAGATGTCACTATCGGGTGTATCCAGGACACCCGGCAAGCCCTCTCATACTGGCTTGACCACCCCATGCTCCCCGAGCGCACCATCATCTCGGCGGTCCATGGCAGCTGTGATTTCTTAGAGTGGAAATACCTCTGAAACGATCTTCTCGACATACACCAAAACCTACTACAACAAAAAACCCCTTTAATGACGGCTAAAAAGCGTCATTAATGACGAACCATGATGCTTTTTTTCCACAGCAACCGTTATGAAAACGGGTGTTATAAATATTTTTTAAAAGCGTCATAAAATAACCGTCATGAATAGTTTCTATAAAAGCTTTATGAATAGTTAATATATAGTGCACAATTCAGAACAATTTTAAAACGTCATGAATAGATAATATGTATAGGCTCAATGCAGCACATTTATAACACTTTATACTATTCAAATTAGCACATTTATAATGCTCTATACTACACAGTATATATTACATTCCAAAAACTTAACATTATATATCACCATCTTTATTACATTTCTCAAAATAGAGTACATATCAACATCTTCATTACATTGAATATCCAAATACATAATGTACCCAAAAAATAGGAATAAATCTCTCTTTTGCTAACCAAATTATTAGAAATATTTACTTAAGTAGATTCTGACCATGGATCTTCTCTCTGCCATCTCTTGAAGATATCGGGAGTCCCAAAGAGAAGTAGTGTCGCAGCTGAGCGACGACTTGGTGCTGCTGCAGCCGGCGCAGTTGTGGAAGAGCCTCATCCTCTGATCCCTTACTCTCGCCTGAACCCTCACCAGCGCCTGCATGCACCTCAGCGTCACGTTGTGCCCTTTTTGCAAAAAATCGAAAATGTCAGCTTAGCACTTTAGTAATCAACGCTGAAATGTGAGCCTAACAATCAACCTGGATTTTACCAAGCCAATAAATTAAAGAAAGTTAACATGAAATTTATATATTAGAAATCAAAATCGAAAATGCATAATTAAGAAAGCATCACTTATTAGACTGACTGCACTTGGCGCAAATGGAGAATTGCTAAAAATAGAATGATATTAAAATGCCAACCAAATGGAGGTCTCGTGTTCCAAATCCTCACCCCACCTATATCCACAATTTAGATGTTATCAAGTTAGAACCAGGTATAAATGACACATAAGACCTACTGAGAAAAGTACATCAGTAATATCTTGAGAAGTAACATAAATTCAAGCACTCACTTCCCTGTTTCTGCTTCATTTTGTTCAAAAAAGTAAGCGACACTTCCATTCAGAGACTGTCCATAGACCAACCATTAACAATCTAATTACATGAGGAATTGATGATAAAACAGCAAAAAAAAATCTATAAAGAGTACAAGAGAGAAGTATAGTTGAGAACCTATGTGGTTCTAGGAAATATTATATATCAATAAACAAAATATACTAAAAAGTAGAATACATGTAAGTAAACTTCATCTAATATATCAAGTTTGTCCATCTACAAAGGAAAATTTAGAATTAAATTACGAAAATGCTAAACCAGAATACATATTCCTAAACAAACAGGCTAGCTCGCGATGCAGGAGCATTACTCTTACACTAGATACCTACTTAGCTGTCTGACAAAATTCCAAAAATCAGTACAAAACTCAATAAACAAAAAACTAATTTAACTGGTTAAAATCAATGTGATTGTTAATCACATAAAAGCTTCAAGAGGTACATGATTGATAACATAAGCAGGAGTTGCTCAAGCTACATGATTGGCCATGATTAGCTTCAAACAGAAATTAATAATCTTCTTTTTGTAAAGCATTTTGCTATCTTTGCATGAAGCTTGTTCCTTCATGTGCCAAATGATAAACTTAAGTAATCCAAGCTCAATTTGCTGAACAAATTTTCAAACAATATCAAATTTTCAAGCCAAATTTGAAGCTAGTTATGGACTACTCACTTTGCTTACAGCTATAACTGAAAAAATAGTAAAGAAATTACCTTTGTACCTTTAAGATCTTCTCTCTTCAGTTCATTGGCCTGAAAATGATAACATAAGCAGAGAAAATGATAACATAAATAGCTCCAAGAGGTACATAAATTAGCGAGAAGAGGCTCAGATTCAGCTTCAGTCCATGATTACTCACTCACAATTGGAGGTGGGCCCCCCACTCTCATCATCCCTTCTTCCAACAAATGGCTGCAATGGAGCTCCCTCGCCATCTGAAGGAGCAGCCAAATCATCATTGCCAAAAAAAATTCTTGTTCTTCTTCTTTTCCTTTTCCTTTTTTTCCTCTCCTCTCCTCTCCTTAATTCTAATTCCCCTGACAAGTAATGGCTGTACTGTGTGCCTCGCCATTGGTCGAGGAAGAGAAACAGAGAAGAAATTGAAGGATAAATGAGAATACAAGACGAGAAAAAATGGTAGTCTAAAGTATGAATTCAGACATCATATAATATAATGTTAATTTTCTCTACAGTTAGCAAAAAGTACAAGATTAATGGCACCAGCTCCACAGCATGTTGCAAATAAATGGGAACTCATCACTTTCTACTAAAACAGTTTTACTTGCCACCAACCTTAAAAGAATCAAGAAGGAATAAAGGGGAAAGTACACTTTCTTTGTTTAGTTGTCATCATCGCCTAAGGGGAACTATACACTCATTCAATTTAATGGAGGATCAATCAAGATTGTTGGCTCGATATACCTACAATGCTTAACCGAGTTTTGCAGCATACAATGCTTAACCGAGTTTTGCAGCATATCTATCTCAGAATTTTCCCAAAGTCACAAGCTCATGGATTGCTGATATATATAGGGAAAAAATAAGAATTTTGCAGCAGAGGGGGGGAGGGTAAGTGTATGTTACATGTTCTTATGGTCGATGGAACGACCATGAACAGCAGAAGATGCAACCAATGGATCATAACATCTTCTTCACCTCCAAAATTTTGAACATCAGAAGATGAACAACAGAGGGGGGTGGTAAGTGTATGCGAACATCTTCTTCACCAATGGATCATAACATCTTCTTCACCTCCAATTTGAATCCCGACTTCAATGGCTAACCCACAGAACCTCTCTCCATGCAGCTTAACCAATACCAATACCTATACCTGCAGTACCAAAACCAATATCCTTCCTCTTTATCGCCAGGACACTGACACGACTGGTGTCCAAATCCGATACCGACACTATACATAGTGTCCCAGGTCTGATACAAACAACCAACATAGACACAAAATTCATAGACGATATCCAAAACCAAGAATTAGAGGGGAGTGTAAGAAATCATACCTGTGTCGGGACGTAGCTAACCGTGTCTTCGTGTCAACACTGAACCTTCGTGTTCGGAGTCTGATACCATTGTTATCGTGTCCAGAATTGGTGCCAAGGTTGGTTCAGTAAATTCATCAAACACCATAGGTACACAAGCAATAATTGAATATTGATGTTAATTCTTGATCAAATTGATCAAAATTTCAAAGGAATAGGGAAATTCGATTAGAGAATCATGGTTTGGAAATTCACCAGATTAATTTGAATGATCGTTCCGTCTCCGCACGGATCGTTCGATCAATGACTACTGCTGCGACAGAGACGACACGGACACCCGGCTTGCCAAGGAGAACCATCATCGTCCGGATGATAGCGATTGACTCCTGGTGTCGGTCCTCCGTGCACCGCCGAGTTCAGCGGCCACCGCGAATTCGCCAACGCCCGATCGAAAAGAGGAAAGAAGAGCGGAGAGACCACAATCGGCTGTCCCGCTCTCTTTTTTCACCTAACGCGACGTCGACGTCAGAGAGGCCGTGCCAGAGCCGTCGGCCCACCCGCGCTGCCAGCTCCCTCCCCATCTCCTCCTCCCTTTCTAACTAGGTTTAGGGTTTTGTATCTAGGGTTAGGCTTTTGGAGTTAGGGGAAAGGAAGGAGAAGAAGAGGAGGAGAGGAGGGTGTTGCTAAACTAGAGTTAGGGTTTTGGATCTATGGGATTTTGGAGTTGGGGGAGAGGAGGAAGAAGAAAGGATCGGAGAAGGAGAAGATCAGAACGAGGGGGAGAGAAAAAATTTTGTTGAAGCGCGGGATTTTGTCAAAAAATGAACTTAAAAAATATTACAAATTTGCCACCGCTCTAAAATATTAATAACGTTTTGTTTTATTAACGTTATGAAAAGTCCAGAATTAGCCCAAACCGTCATAGAAAAAAAGGTATTTCGAACTTTCATAACGCTTTTTTATCAGCCGTCATGAAATTCACTTATCAAACGTCATTAATAGGTCTTTTTGTTGTAGTGACCACAACAATTCTCCGTGGCTTTGTATTGGAGACTTCAATGCGCTCACCTGTAGAGACGAGAAAATTGGGGGCCAGAAAGTGGAGAGCGACTTCTGGAAGCAAAAAGCTAGATTGAAATGGGATAGCGACGGGGACAAAAACTCGAAATACTTCCATGCCTGCGTCAATGGCCGAAGACAAAAGCTAGCGATACACCATACCATCGACGAGAGTGGGAACATCATTAATGACCAGAAAGGCATCCAAGCAGCTGCTACGGACTTCTATTCCAAATTATTCTCCAAAGAAATGGTCCACAAGGACAACACCTTCCGGGACTAAATTCCCTCTCTCATTAGTTAAGCCGATAGTGTCACGACCCGCACCCACTGTGAGGGTACGAGAACGTAACAACGCCCAGCCTACGCCGTAGTGTCGACGGTAGAACGCTGTTCTAGGCCATGAACTATAACTAACATAATATGAATACTCTCCATAAGGAGGCCAACACAGAGGTATAACTCAATCACAATCTATAGATAGAAAATGGTACGATAAAATAGATAAGGAAATCCTCAACTGAGGTACAACAGAATGAAATACAAGTCTCAACATCTCTACAATATACAACTCTGAAACAATGACATAAGCTAAACATGAAAGGAAATAGTCTAAGCTATCTACTCTATACAAGGTATCATCCTGAGCAGCTGCCTGAACCTCGCCAGGGGTCCAGGTCGCGAGTGTCATCTAGGCAAGCTCCAAGTAAGGGGGTACAGGGTTCCTCATCATCCTCTGTAAAATTTTCAACAGGTCCAGTCAGGACGGGAGCGAGCACAGTACATCTCATGCAGTTCATATCATGGCAGGAAATATAAAGCAGGCAATAGAATAAAATACATGAAACGCTGTAAGAAGATGTACATGAAAACAGGAGAGATATTTGATAACTGGAAATATATACATGATAAGTAAGAACTATAAGTGACTAGTGATTTAGAGTACGAGATGGCATATAATTGGCTTAGGTTGTACATGATGTACATGAGTGAACATGTAGGACATCAGCCAATAAGGCTGTGTTGTACATGAAAAGTAACAGAGTGAACATGATAGGTAAATCACATGACCATTTATACTCACCACTACCCATAATCAGTACACAAGGATCTATTCCAGTTACGTTACGGACATGATGTTTTGGTTATACAAGAGACACATGAGCAAACATGAGCGTACATGAAAGAACATGAGAGTACATGAACGTACATGTAAGAACATGAGAGAACATGAGTGTACATGAATAACGCAGAAGCAAGGAATACATGATGTACATGAAACACATGTCATAAAGTATCCGATGCGCCCACTAAGGGGGCTAACATCCCAAGAAGAGATCCGTATAGTACTAATCCGTGATGATAACGTGACAGCATCAAGTAAAAGTAATCTAGAGCGAAAATATAAATCGTGACAAGTATGAAACGATCAGAGAATATACTCGCCTCGTATCTGACTGTCTGAAGTAAATGTACTGTCCGAGATGAGGTACCTGACTCCTAGTTAGAGCAACACAAGTCAAGATGTATACAGAGGGTGATATATGAAATGTACAATGCATCTGCATGCTGTCTAGGTCAAACTAGGCTAAAGTCGACACTTGGTCAACTCTAGTCAACCACACTAGTCAAACTAGGTCAACTATGGTCAAGATAGTCTAGACTCAACTATCTAGGTCTAACAAGTCTAATCAGCCTATCCTAGCAACACACATCACATCAAAAGCTTTACAAGTCTATGATACACAAATCACATGTGTATAATATCATATATACATAGGCTATAATATAGGAATCTACATAAGCCAATACAACCTATATTGGTAAATACATTGCTCCTACACCTTATATACATATATATAGAAAAGGGCACATTCACAATATAAACTTATAATATTACAAGGTTATAGTTATACACATTAGGAAACATCACACTACATTTATATAGACTTAACATATATATACAAGTTGATTTATTATGCACATATATATATAGATGTAGAGAGGGGAGGGAAGAGTGTGGGTGTGCAAACATGTGAGGGTGTCAAAGCATATGTGTGTGTGTACTAGATTAGATGGTGTGTGACAAAAAACATTGGTGTGTGTAGAGTGTAAAACAGGAAAACTTGTTTGACAGGGAACTAAGGGGGTGTCCTATGATGTCATGTGTATGTGTGTGAGTGTGAAGTGAGGCTTGCACATGTGTGACAGGTGGTGGGGTGATAAGGACTAGTTTAGGATAGCCATGAGTTGGTTAAGGGCCTGTTTGGACAGTCATGTAGGGGGTTTTTGGGACAGGTATTAAGACAGCAATGTAGGTAGGTGAGTGAACAAATGTGTCACTGTGTGTGTGAGATTTGAGTGAAACAGTGTGTTAAGGGGGGGATGTGAGGAAAACCTGGAATCAGTCCCAAGTTTTCAGAGTGTTGTGTGTATGTGGTATCCTAAAGAGGAAGACAATGAAGGGGACTAGGTGTAATATGATAGTGAGTGAGTGTATGAAGTTAGACATGTGTGGAGAGAACTAGTGTGTGTAGAGAAAACTGTAAAAGTGTGAAATATGAGTAAAAATACTGTGTGTGCCAAGGCATATAGGGTATGTGTGTGTACAGAATCTAAAGGAAATCAAAATCTGGAAACACCATAACAGTCAACACATGAAGCACCAACACTCCATGAATTCTCAGATTTCAGGACATGAAAGTAAGAGTAAACAGCTCCCAGGTTTTCAGAAATCAACAATACCATCATCATATATATAGCCAAGTTATCAAACTGGAAACACAACCAACTTAAGTTAATGTTGAACCTCAACACAAAGTCAAGGAATAAAAGAAATCAGTTCAGTCAATACATTTTAAATCCCAGGTTCTTATTGAACCTCAACCCAGTTTAGGAAAGAAGAAATCAGTTGCAAGTACAATATGGGTTAAAAACCATTCTCAGTTTACACTAAATATGAAACCAGTTGCAGTCAATGGAAAGAAGAAAGAAAATCAATTAACAAATGACAAAATGGTTCAGAATTTGTCTCAGGTTTTTGAATACTCTTGTGACAGTGCAAGAAGGAGTAGAACCCAATTCAGTTTTAAGGAAAAAGGAAATCAAATCATATAAAGGAAGGGAAATCAATTAGTATTCTCAGGTTTTACAAGAACTCAGTTCTTGAGTTCATCATCAAGATGCAAAACTCAGTTATTGATACATACATTGAATCACTAATCAGTTCAAGTTAAGAAAAACTGTGAAACAGTGCAGTGTATGGCATTTGCCAAGTGAGGGAAACTGGAAAACAGTTAAAATGAACATAGGAGTTTGGCATCCAATTTTGAAAACAATTCAACTATTCCTCCTTGCATCCTAAACCAACATTCAAGTAATGTACATGAAACAGAATCTAACATGTCAACTTTAAATGCCAGAATTTGGCTTAAATAGAGAATGAAAAGTTCAGGATCTCAAGTCCTATACATGTATCAATTACTTAACAATTAGCCTAACTAAATGCCAATTTCGAAAACAAGGAAATCTATGTTAATCATAACCCAACATTAGCTAATAGATAACTGAATCAACAATTTAAAATAGCTTAATAGGATTTTAAAGTTCAGAATTGAATAACCCATGTATCAGAACATTGTATCAGTTAATCATGCCATAATCGAATCCAATTCCACATTAAACCTATTCTAATATGTAAAATCGATTAACAGAGGTTATTAATATATATAGGATCTTAATTAGCAAATTAAACATGAATTAAGAACCATTAAAACTGAATAAAACAGAGAACAAACAAAACAGTACAAAACAGGATCAATCCTCGTGCACGAGTTCAGCTGTGTCTAGAGCACGACACAGGACACTTCGTGTCACGTGCACTTACCCATGAGTTCGCCAGGACTAGGGCTAGGGTGTCATCACCCTGAATCGGGTCGGGGACGTGTCGTGTCCGAGATAATCGTGCGTATCAGAGGGGGTTTTACCCGCGCGTACAGTGCGCGCGCGCGGCTAGTACGACCAGTACGAGGAGGATTTCTCCTTGCACACGAAACGAGAGGCTCCCAAATTTTGGGAGCATGGTGGCAGTCACTGCCCCAACACTCACCCAAAATTTCATGTGTCCTCGTGCCCTGTGTCGTGAGAAACAGACCTCGTGATGCAGGACACAGGGACAATGCACAGACAGCGTGTTCGTGTCCCTCGTGTAGACACGGCACGACATAAAACACCCAAGTGTCCACACAAAAATCACAGAGCAACCCTAGATCTACAATCCTATTCAAACAGATTTCTAAAACAACAAAATAAATCTCTTAGAGGCATTTCTTCAAACACTTAGGTATCCTATTGGATACGTGTCCGATACGGACACGAAATGGGTCCACCAAGACACGAAACTAATTCCTACTGTTAGGGGACTCCTAGGGCTGTCCAAATATGCAAGAAAACTGGAATTTCATGGAGAGAATGAGAAGTTACCTATTGGTGTTCTTCTCCTTAAGAAGCTTCAAAATGGAGGATCCTTCATGCTAACCCAAAAGCTCCAAATTGTCCCAAATTTGAGAATACTCTCCATGAACAGCAAGAGAACATTGGTTAGATCATAATGGAAGAAATCCCAATCAAAAAGAAGTCCTATTGATTAAACTAGGAAGAAATTTGATGGAGGCTTACTTATTCCTTAAGAAAATGAAGAACTAATAAAGAAAGAGGCACAACTCCCCATAGAGACATTATATAGGCAAGGGGGAGGGTCTTGGCTGGTCATAAAAGTTAGGGTTAGGGTTTTTAGGTTTCATCCTATGGCTAGGATTGAATCAAGGGAAATAGATGGCCTAGAACAAAGGGTTCTATCTTAGTCCTTTGCAAATCACTTAACCATAACTAAACTTGACTTAACCCCTTAACCGATCCATCTAATTCTCAAAGTGGCTCACTAAGTTAGTCATGACTCATCTAGGTTAGGCCCAATCTAGGTTAGGCTAACCAAAACACAAGGCAATAATTAAATTAGTATTTAAATCAACCATTCAATTAAATTATTCAAAAATTTCTAATAAAATATATTAAATTCAAATAAATTCTAAAATGACCAAAATACCCTCTAAGCTAAAATGTACTAGTCAAACATCCTAATCACATGGCTAGGCTCTAAGGTTACACTAGACAAACACCAAAATCATAAGTCATGATTTAAAAAAAGTTTTAAAATGATTAAAATCACCAAAAATTATATTATCATTTAAATATCATAATTAAATAAATTAAAATATAAAATTTCAAAATTACCCTCATTTTAGAAAACTGGGTGTTACAATCCTACCCACCTTATAAAAATTTCGTCCTCGAAATTAAAATGGTAGTAGTCCTCCTAGGTCAAACACCCCACAATCAAAGTCTCAAACATACCGTCAGATAATCATATGCGTCTGTCCAAAATCATGATACTCAGAATCTTCGTCGTGTTAGTAAGCAAGGCTACGATAATCACAGAGTCCTCGACTAAGGTACGTACCCTTAGGTTCATGGTATTTAAAATTTTTGCACTGCCGCATGCGACGGCGAAAATCTTAAATTCCCATACCCGAGAAATACATCCAAAATCTGACTACATGTCCTCACTATGCCAACTAACACAACCATCGAAGATTCTAGATCCCATGATTTAGGTGACCTAGCCCATATGATTTATCTCAGAAGAAAATCAACATAACACCAAAGACAACAGGACAAAATTAATAAATCAACAAGGAACAGGGAGAATCAAATTTCAAGACAGCTATAAGAGGCAATTGCGAAATAAAATCAAAAGAGCGGAACCTGCAACTAGATCTCCAACGGCCTGTGCATCCTTGACTGTCCTTACGATAGCTCGCCCTACTAGTTTTCCCTGGTCTGCTGCTGATGCTGCATGAATCACCGCTGCTAAGAGAAATCAGAAATGATGGGAGAAAATCTCTGTACAGATAGAGGTGCACCTCCTATGTAGCAGAAACGCCAACCTGAGTCGGTACAACAGAAACTGCGGTCTCGAGACCCTGATGAACAGGACGAGAGATGGCCAGCCTCTCGATAGTATCCCCCGAACCGAAGCGATGAGATCGTGTCTTCATAATCATCATGAAAACAGATCAAAATAAGAAGCAATTTCTGAGAATGAAGCGAAAATTCAAAGAAGGACAGTTTATATTCAAAGGGAAGTCAATAAGCAACAATTTTAGACAAAAGGAATCTGATTAAGAGTTTTTTCTAATGTGATTGAGTACCTCAAAATATCCTAATCCTACTACAGGCTGTAGTGATACTCTAGTTCGAATACCACTACATAAACTCGACCTGCATGGGCTACCACTAAAAACGTGTCACGACCCGCACCCACTGTGAGGGTACGAGAACGTAACAACGCCCAGCCTACGCCGCAGTGTCGGCGGTAGAACGCTGTTCTAGGCCATGAACTATAACTAACATAATATGAATACTCTCCATAAGGAGGCCAACACAGAGGTATAACTCAATCACAATCTATAGATAGAAAATGGTACGATAAAATAGATAAAGAAATTCTCAACTGAGGTACAACAGAATGAAATACAAGTCTCAACATCTCTACAATATACAACTCTGAAACAATGGCATAAGCTAAACATGAAAGAAAATAGTCTAAGCTATCTACTCTATACAAGGTATCATCCTGAGCAGCTGCCTGAACCTCGCCAGGGGTCCAGGTCGCGAGTGTCATCTAGGCAAGCTCCAAGTAAGGGGGTGCAGGGTTCCTCATCATCCTCTGTAAAATTTTCAACAGGTCCAGTCAGGACGGGAGCAAGCACAGTACATCTCATGCAGTTCATATCATGGCAGGAAATATAAAGCAGGCAATAGAATAAAATACATGAAACGCTGTCAGAAGATGTACATAAAAACAGGAGAGATATTTGATAACTGGAAATATATACATGATAAGTAAGAACTATAAGTGACTAGTGATTTAGAGTACGAGATGGCATGTAATTGGCTTAGGTTGTACATGATGTACATGAGTGAACATGTAGTACATCAGCCAATAAGGCTGTGTTGTACATAAAAAGTAACACAGTGAACATGATGGGTAAATCACATGACCATTTATACTCACCCCTACCCACAATCAGTACACAAGGATCTATTCCAGTTATGTTACGGACATGATGTTTTGGTTATATAAGAGACACATGAGCAAACATGAGCGTACATGAAAGAACATGAGAGTACATGAACGTACATGTAAGAACATGAGAGAACATGAGTGTACATGAATAACGCAGAAGCAAGGAATACATGATGTACATGAAACACATGTCATAAAGTATCCGATGCGCCCGCTAAGGGGGATAACATCCCAAGAAGAGATCCGTATAGTACTAATCCGTGATGATAACGTGACAGCATCAATTAAAAGTAATCTAGAGCGAGAATATAAATCGTGACAAGTATGAAACGATCAGAGAATGTACTCGCCTCGTATCTGACTGTCTGAAGTAAATGTACTGTCCGAGATGAGGTACCTGACTTCTAGTTAGAGCAACACAAGTCAAGATGTATACAGAGGGTGATATATGAAATGTACAATGCATCTGCATGCTGTCGAGGTCAAACTAGGCTAAAGTCGATACTTGGTCAACTCTAGTCAACCACACTAGTCAAACTAGGTCAACTATGGTCAAGATAGTCTAGACTCAACTATCTAGGTCTAACAAGTCTAATCAGCCTATCCTAGCAGCACACATCACATCACAAGCTTTACAAGTCTATGACACACAAATCACATGTGTATAAATATCATATATACATATGCTATAATATAGGAATCTACATAAGCCAATACAACCTATATTGGTAAATACATTGCTCCTACACCTTATATACATATATATAGAAAAGGGCACATTCACAGTATAAACTTCTAATATTACAAGGTTATAGTTATACACATTAGGAAACATCACACTACATTTATAGACTTAACATATATATACAAGTTGATTTATTATGCACATATATATATATAGATGTAGAGAGGGGAGGGAAGAGTGTGGGTGTGCAAACAAGTGAGGGTGTCAAAGCATATGTGTGTGTGTACTAGATTAGATGGTGTGTGACAAGAAACATTGGTGTGTGTAGAGTGTAAAACAGGAAAACTTGTTTGACAGGGAACTAAGGGGGTGTCCTATGATGTCATGTGTATGTGTGTGAGTGTGAAGTGAGGCTTGCACATGTATGACAGGTGGTGGGGTGATAAGGACTAGTTTAGGATAACAAAGAGTTGGTTAAGGGCCTGTTTGGACAGTCATGTAGGGGGTTTTTGGGACAGGTATTAAGACAGCAATGTAGGTAGGTGAGTGAACAAATGTGTCACTGTGTGTGTGTGAGATTTGAGTGAAACAGTGTGTTAAGGGGGGGGATGTGAGGAAAACCTGGAATCAGTCCCAGGTTTTCAGAGTGTTGTGTGTATATGGTATCCTAAAGAGGAAGACAATGAAGGGGACTAGGTGTAATATGATAGTGAGTGAGTGTATGAAGTTAGACATGTGTGGAGAGAACTAGTGTGTGTAGGGAAAACTGTAAAAGTGTGAAATATGAGTGAAAACACTGTGTGTGCCAAGGCATATAGGGTATGTGTGTGTACATAATCTAAAGGAAATCGAAATCTGGAAACACCATAACAGTCAACACATGAAGCACCAACACTCCATAAATTCTCAGATTTCAGGACATGAAAGTAAGAGTAAACAGCTCCCAGGTTTTCAGAAATCAACAATACCATCATCATATATATAGCCAAGTTATCAAACTGGAAACACAACCAACTTAAGTTAATGTTGAACCTCAACACAAAGTCAAGGAATAAAAGAAATCAGTTCAGTCAATACATTTTAAATCCCAGGTTCTTATTGAACCTCAACCCAGTTTAGGAAAGAAGAAATCAGTTGCAAGTACAATATGGGTTAAAAACCATTCTCAGTTTACTCTAAATATGAAACCAGTTGCAGTCAATGGAAAGAAGAAAGGAAATCAATTAACAAATGACAAAATGGTTCAGAATTTGTCTCAGGTTTTTGAATACTCTTGTGACAATGCAAGAAGGAGTAGAACCCAATTCAGTTTTAAGGAAAAAGGAAATCAAATCATATAAAGGAAGGGAAATCAATTAGTATTCTCAGGTTTTACAAGAACTCAGTTCTTGAGTTCATCATCAAGATGCAAAACTCAGTTATTGATACATACATTGAATCACTAATCAGTTCAAGTTAAGAAAAACTGTGAAACATTGCAGTGTATGGCATTTGCCAAGTGGGGGAAACTGGAAAACAGTTAAAATGAACATAGGAGTTTGGCATCCAATTTTGAAAACAATTCAACTATTCCTCCATGCATCCTAAACCAACATTCAAGTAATGTACATGAAACTGAATCTAACATGTCAACTTTAAATGCCAGAATTTGGCTTAAACAGAGAATGAAAAGTTCAGGATCTCAAGTCCTATACATGTATCAGTTACTTAACAATTAGCCTAACTAAATGCCAATTTCGAAAACAAGGAAATCCATGTTAATCATAACCCAACATTAGCTAATAGATAACTGAATCAACAATTTAAAATAGCTTAATAGGATTTTAAAGTTCAGAATTGAATAACCCATGTATCAGAACATTGTATCAGTTAATCATGCCATAATCGAATCCAATTCCACATTAAACCTATTCTAATATGTGAAATCGATTAACAGAGGTTATTAATATACATAGGATCTTAATTAGCAAATTAAACATGAATTAAGAACCATTAAAACTGAATAAAACAGAGAACAAACAAAACAGTACAAAATAGGATCAATCCTCGTGCACGAGTTCAGCTGTGTCCAGAGCACGACACAGGACACTTCGTGTCACGTGCACTTACCCATGAGTTCGCCAGGACTAGGGCTAGGGTGTCATCATCCTGAATCGGGTCGGGGACGTGTCGTGTCCGAGATAATCGTGCGTATCAGAGGGGGTTTTACCCGCGCATATAGTGCGCGTACGCGGCTAGTGCGACCAGTGCGAGGAGGATTTCTCCTCGCACACGAAATGAGAGGCTCCCAAATTTTGGGAGCATGGTGGCAGTCACTGCCCCAACACTCACCCAAAATTTTGTGTGTCCTCGTGTCCTGTGTCGTGAGAAACAGACCCCGTGATGCAGGACACAGGGACAGTGCACAGACAGCGTGTTCGTGTCCCTCGTGTGGACACGACACGACGCGAAACACCCAAGTGTCCACACAAAAATCATAGAGCAACCCTAGATCTACAATCCTATTCAAACAAATTTCTAAAACAACAAAATAAATCTCTTAGAGGCATTTCTTCAAACACTTAGGTATCCTATTGGATACGTGTCCGATACGGACACGAAATGGGTCCACCAAGACACGAAACTAATTCATACTGTTAGGGGACTCCTAGGGCTGTCCAAATATGCAAGAAAATTGGAATTTCATAAAGAGAATGAGAAGTTACCTATTGGTGTTCTTCTCCTTAAGAAGCTTTAAAATGGGGGATCCTTCATGCTAACCCAAAAGCTCCAAATTGTCCCAAATTTGAGAATACTCTCCATGAACAGCAAGAGAACATTGGTTAGATCATAATGGAAGAAATCCCAATCAAAAAGAAGTCCTATTGATTAAACTAGGAAGAAATTTGATGGAGGCTTACCTATTCCTTAAGAAAATGAAGAACTAATAAAGAAAGAGGCACAACTCCCCATAGAGACATTATATAGGCAAGGGGGGAGGGTCTTGGCTGGTCATAAAAGTTAGGGTTAGGGTTTTTAGGTTTCATCCTATGGCTAGGATTGAATCAAGGGAAATAGATGGCCTAGAACAAAGGGTTCTATCTTAGTCCTTTGCAAATCACTTAACCATGACTAAACTTGACTTAACCCCTTAACCGACCCATCTAATTCTCCAAGTGGCTCACTAAGTTAGTCATGACTCATCTAGGTTAGGCCCAATCTAGGTTAGGCTAACCAAAACACAAGGCAATAATTAAATTAGTATTTAAATCAACCATTCAATTAAATTATTCAAAAATTTCTAATAAAATATATTAAATTCAAATAAATTCTAAAATGACCAAAATACCTTCTAAGCTAAAATGTACTAGTCAAACATCCTAATCACATGGCTAGGCTCTAAGGTTACACTAGACAAACACCAAAATCATAAGTCATGATTTAAAAATAGTTTTAAAATGATTAAAATCACCAAAAATCATATTATCATTTAAATATCATAATTAAATAAATTAAAATATAAAATTTCAAAATTACCCTTATTTTAGAAAACTGGGTGTTACAGATGACGCCCAGCTCGAGCGCAACCCCACAGTTCAGGAAGTGAAAGAGGCGATTTGGGCCCTCAACGAGCATAGTGCTCCAGGCCCGGACGGCTTCTTGGGAGTCTTCTTTCGCAAGTGCTGGGATATTATCAAGCAGGATATCACCGAAACGGCTATCGCATTCTTCGAAGGTGCCACTTACCCCAAAGCCATCTCCAGTGCCAAGCTTAACCTCATCCCGAAAAAAGAAAACCCGGAGACCATTTGCGACTTTCGATCCATCAGTTTGTGTACTTTCACTAACAAGATCATATCCAAAATTATAGCTATCAGAATGGCAGGGATCCTCCCTAAGATCATCTCTGAGGAGCAGAGCAACTTTGTTCGTGGAAGGAACATCCAGGACAATATTATGCTAGCCCAAGAGTTAATCACCTGCATCAAGTTGCCAGCTAGTGGAAGAAACATCGCAGTCAAAATAGATATGGAGAAAGCTTACGACAGACTGGATTGGTAATTTATGATCTGGGTCATCAGGGCGTTCGGCTTCTCCAAAAATTGGACCAACTTAATATGGAGATCTATCAGTAACTCATGGTTCTCCATGGTCATCAATGGCCAAGCCGAGGGATTTTTCAAATCCAGCAAGGGGATTAGACAAGGCGACCCTATATCATCTACAGTCTTTATCATAGCGGCGGACGCTCTGAGCAGGAACCTCAACAATATGGCCAACACCCCGAACTTCCAGTACTATCACACATCCAGCGGATGCCCAATAATCACTCACTTGGCCTTTACTGATGATTTACTTATTTTCTCGTCCGGGGACGAAGGATCGGTGGCAGTGGTCCGACACACCCAGCAGAGGTATTCCACTTGCTCAGGTCAGAAGATCAACCTAGCCAAGAGCGTCATCTATGCCCACCATAATATCAAAAGAAAGCACGCAATGAGACTCGCCCACTTAACGGGTTTTTTCGTTGATCATCCCCCGTTCAACTACCTGGGATGCCCCCTCCTGTACGGCAAATCAAACGCCGGTATATTTGAGACTCTGATCATTCGTATCAGGAATAAACTTGCCGGGTGGCATAACGCCACTTTATCCCCAGCTGGCAAGATTATCCTTATCAATCACGTGCTCACCTCTATTCCCATCTACACCTTAGCAGCGTGCTCCCCGCCTTTGAAGGTTCTTTCTTCGATCGAGCAGATATTTTATAATTTCTTCTGGGGGCATTGCAATGGCATTAACAAACATCACTGGGCTAGCTGGAATTCCATGGCACATCCCACTGAGGAGGGAGGATTGGGATATACCAAACTCATTCACATCGTGAAAGCTTTCTCGATGAAACTGTGGTGGAAACTTTGCATGCACGTGAATTTATAGACCAGATTTATGAAGAACAGGTACTTCAAGCATATCCATCCATCCGAGGCCATATCCAACTGCAGATCATCAGCGGCTTGGCGTCGCAACCTTAGCGGACGTGACCTGGCCGAGCCAGAGATGAGACTTCAATTGGGGGACGGTAAGTCGGACCCTTTTCGGGAGCGATGGATAGGGGATAGCCTGATCACGCGGCGCACGAAGTCCCCACGGACAACAGAATCAGAGACTTGTAGAACAACTTTAGCGAAGACTGGAACTGGGACAAGATTTGCGAATGGGCCGACAACGACACGGTGGAGATTATTCAAGCGAGCAGATTGAAGATCGATAGTGAGGCAGACACACTGAGATGGACGTACGAGGCTTTCGGGGCATTCTCGGTGAGGTCGGTGAGACTCACTGTCCGCGGTCCGGAGCAGCCACAGCAGTCCATCAATCAATTCTGGCACTCCTGTATCCCCAAGAAATGGTCCTTCCTCATGTGGAGAGTCATTAGAAAGAAACTGCCAACCGAAGATATTCTCAACACCATAGGGATTAGCTTGGCTTCCGCATGCAATTGCTGCTCAGATTGTCAGATCGAGACTATCGACCACATTTTCTGCCAAGAAAGCCTGCCAGGCAGGGTATGGAGGATCCTCAGCCAAACCTACAGGATGGAGCCAGGAGGCAGATGCTTCCACGATCTAGCGGTCTTCTGGGGAAGAGCATCCCACGGCCACCAGATCGTCGTAGCAGCCGCCACATGGGCGATTTGGAAGAATCGCAACAAGGCTAGATACGAAGATCACCAATACTCAACTAACCAGCTCATCCGAGAGATCTTCCGCCAATGTCGCAAAAGGAGCATTCTGTGCTCCCATAGCCCGTCCTCATTCTGGTTTCCCCAGCCCTAATCCTCGGCGCTTTAGTGTTTCCCCCTCTTTTTTCATTTTGGGTGGTATACTTGTACAGTTCGGACTTGTATACGCGTCAGGCTTCGACATTTTGTGCCTTGATTAATAAAGAGAGGGGTTTTCTTATATATATATAAAAATAAAATAAATAAATATATATATATATATAATATTAGGCTATTTTAAATATAATCGTATATATACAAAATTATATTTAATCCTATTTGGTTGTATAACATCCTAAAATAAACTCAAACTAATTATACTAAATCATGACAACCTAATATGGCTCTACCAAGTGGGGTTGGCTAGGTTAGGGTACAAATATATTTTTTAGTCAAATCAAACTCGAAAAGTCAACCAATGAGACTCCGGTGCCATTCGCAAATAAATAGAACATGCGAACTCAATTGAATGGCACACCCAGGGCATGTTTATCATAGGCTTGAAATAGGTTAAAACCATATATTATGTCAAATAGTTTTGATCGATGTCGAGTTCCGAACTTACGTTGGAAGTTAGGTCTAGAATTACGATAAACAGTCAAATAGCCTATACGGACCTAAAGTTGTGCGAAGTCAAAAGATTGAAAAGGGACAATTTTGGATGGGGCATGATATATCAAATTGACAGTGAGCTTGTCTACTTCAAAACTCATGAAGGATGTTTCGAAATATTAGAATTTCTTGTGCTCCAAAAATCAAAGCTATGGAAAAGTACATCTATAGTAATAATGAAAATTAAAATATAATCTAATAAAAAATCATATAAAATTAAAAAAATCCAAAAATTAGGGTGCTTTCATGATCAATTCCAATACTTAGACTCCTGGCCTACTTGTTTTTACAACAAACGTGATCATGCTCCAAAATCTTTCTTACCGTGCTATGAAACTCATTTGTGCAATGTCGTAGCCGTGCCTTGCAACAATAACTTACTTATCTTTTGTAGCTCTAGACCATTCCCGTGCCGACAACAGTAATATATCGACTCGTGTTTGCTATTTTGGCACATACCTTGAGACGCAACAACATGGTCATGCCATAAACTCTGTCCGTGCTTCAATCATCGAGGTCATGCTTCACAACTCAACATGACTTAACAAACTTTGTCCTACAATCTTTCCTGACTTAAACTCAAAACGACTCAATCCAAACATATAAACAATTTGTGTCAACGACTCACCAACCAAAGCCATACCTCGTGCCGAAGCACGTGTTTTTTCTATAGCCAAATCTTAGGCTCCATAATTATGGTGCAGACCGTGCATGCATTTTCTTGATTCATTTATGCCGTGCTTACAATTTGTATGTCTCAACCGACACTGTACATGCGGATTGTCGCTCTGCAAACCACTCAACTATATAAAAGGCCACTAACAAGTCTAGCTATACCCGGACTTTATAGCTTGGTTTAGACGACAAATCATTCAGCCGAGGTAGCGAGCCCCATGGAAGTTCCCAAATTACCAGAGCGTGTCTCGCTCAGCTATCACATTTCCCTAGGATCAAAACAATCCCGTGGCCCTGGACTACCGTTCGAGGAACCCTCGCCCATGTGCATAAGTTGTCCAATGACCATGCAGGACTCGACTCAACTTACCATTCTACACAATCATTACTCGTCTCAGTGTTTCTCTACCTATCTTTCCTTTACATAGTGCTTTTGTGAAACCAAGGAACAACTACCACATAACCTTCCTTATGAAAGCCAAGAATGGCTATTGCATAGCCTTCCTACTTATCATTCAACAGACCGTATTTTATGCCTTAAACCAACTGTGTTCTATACGATACTACCACCCAAGTCATACTGTAACGCCCCAGTCCCAAAATACTTATGACCGAATACGTAGACATGCCAACTGCACATATACGAAGAATACTCCAATATATAAAATCCTCGTATGTGAACATAAGCTGTAAATATAAAATAATCATAGGCCAGAATATAATCATCTAATCTCATCACAGCTCAACACGGAAGATAATAGTCCAAATAATAAATAAGTGCATTAAAGAGATAGCCAGGTGGACATACCCATTCCAAACAGCTATACAAAATAGTCTCAAATGATCGGAGTCCAACCTTCGCAAAATGGAAATAAAAGAAATAGAATATGTCCACTAAATGTCTCAATGTATAAATAAACTAAAAGTTAGCTGGGAATGCCTTGTCATCGATGTAGGAAGAATCTAATGCCGCGTCGAACTCCTGCCGAAAATCGTCTAACCCTGGAGAGATAACCAGGTCCTCAAAGGGACGTAACAAGATACAAGAAAACACCATACCATATAAACTATGATATATATATAATAGAGGGTAAAAGGGGATGCATGCAATAGGGTTCCTAACCATACTACTATGAATATGCAGTTGAGATACAATCCTTCGACGCATGAGCCCTGACTGTTGATGGGATCGACATAGTTCCCGTATAGGGCACCAGGGGCCTATGTCCGTAACGTTTGAAGATCGTCAGAGGGCATCATGTGCAAGGGGTACGTCCATAACGCTCTAGGAAACGTTAGAGGGCACCTGGGGCCTGCATCTCCGGAGGAGCGCACAGGTAATTAGGGAAGTGCAAAGAAGCCCAAACGTCAGATATTGTTCTCCCCACCTAATGCCTAGTATCATAATCTCCATGTCTAATAAGAACCTCTAGTAACCGCTAAGTCTTCTAACATGCAATTCTATTGGCAATTACTCATATCCGTCGTATGCTCCATACGTATCGGTGGCCAGCCGACTACGCAGGTACGTATCCTATGTAGTGCCCCGTCCCGCTCAGTCAATCGGAGGAATAGGAATGCCAACGGCGTTCGGACTTAGCCTTGCAATGACTACTCGGAGACATCGCTCGATCGAGACGACCGCTCGCTCAAGTGGGGTAGTTTCGGTGAACTTGCCTCATCTTAACCTTCATATAATAAATTTCATGTTTCTAACTTGCACAAGTAGGTTTGATAATAAAAGTTACGAATCCACATAGCTAAAGGGAATAATCTCGACGGGTTGAATTGAGTTCGAATATGAAAAGGACCAACGGACTGCTTAGAGTTGGTGCACGATGTGCTTTGAAAATGACATTCGATACTTCGTCACGTGGCTTGGGAGAAGGAAAGTTGGTTGAGTAGGTGAAGTATGAACGTAGCCTAAGTCATAGGCGTCGCCCGCGTAAATGCTCAATAAAGCATGCACGTTTCCGTAATGCAAGGCTTGGCATAGTCTTTGCTCGTCCCTTGGGTTAAGTTGTAGGCTTGATTAAGTTAGGCAAAAGTGATAGTGGTCGACCTAAGTCATTCCAAGCACGGTTCTACGAGTTCTACGGCTGGGTATGACAACTTAGTCTTACGGTTTCAAGCCCGTCATATAGAGTATGTCTTGGGCGGTGGCGTCGCGTAGAGTTCAAGTTGGTTTAAGACACGATGTCACAGACTTAGTGTTTTCAGGCACGGGCCACGGTTGATTCATTGAGTTTGGAAAGTGTTGCGAATAGTTGTTCTTGAGTTGAGTAAAATGATAGGGCAAGAAAGAAGAATGCTCGCGACTACGGGTCATCGAGGCAATATCTCAGATGTGAGAAGTATTGAACTTGGCCCTGAAAAGAGATGATAACACTAGAGGTGGAATGACTGTGTGAGACGTCAGTTGAGTCGAGTCTTGCATGGTCATGGATAACTTGTCGACAAGGTAGAGTTTCGTCGAACGGTAGCCCAACAGAAGGGGACCGGTTCTTGAGAAGCAGCATTAGCACATGCTGGATGATTGCACAAGTTAGTGCAGAGACTTGCCAGCGGAGCTAGCTACTCGCGCTGGCAAGGGAGGCCGCCTAACAAGCTAAAGGAGTCCACGATGGCTCTGGAAGTCAGTGACCAAATTCATATAGATGAGTCGGCATGGCGGCAAACCCGCATGTGTGCCTTTGGATTGAGTTGAGTTGAATGGGTGTGTATAGTTAGAACACAATGTTGGGCCTAAGATTCGGTTTCAACGTAGGCGTCGTACTTCGGCACGAAATGTGGCATCGAGTTTTATGTTGTCGGCATATAAGTTGCATAGTTATGCTTGAGTTGTCCTGAGTTTAAGTCGGGAACACCGCAAGGCAAAGTCGGTCGAGTGATACATAGCCACAAGTCTCGATTTGGGTCAGTTGGTGATCAAAGTAGCAAGGGCCGCGAGGCGGCGATATGGTTGAGTCGCACATAGTTGCGAGGTACGGCACAAAGGATTTGTAGCACGGTCATAAAGAAAGTGGGTACTACTGTGTAGTTGTGTCTCTGATTTTGGGCCGCAAGGCAAAGACGACTTGATAGGTTAACGTTGTTGACACAAGCACGGGATGGTCTAGAGACACAAAATAGGCCAAGGCGTCTGTCCTAAAACTGATCCTAAGGCAAGAGTAGAAAGACAATACAAAAGGGGACTATGTTGCACAAAAGTAAAGTAAACGTGTTGGTTTTTTATGGGTGGGCGAGGAGCTCATTCCACCAGTACAGTTGAGTACTGACACCCACATAGTTTACATGTGCAGATACAGGAAGAAGCTCGTGGTGCGGGGCTCGCTTGGATGCGTCGAGGCACGGAGTTCCTTGGCGATTCGAAGTAGGCGGCCGCATGGAGTCAAGACTTATATGGGACATAATGTATGGACATCGCCTTCCGAAGCATCCGCTGGCTCAAGACTGTATTTGAGAGATGAGAGAGCTGAGTGACTTGTAATGTGAGATGAGTGAGCTTGAGAGACTTATAATCTTGGTCTTGCGCCCCATTGTAACCTTTGTTTCAATATCAATAAAAGAGTGTTTTGTAATGACTTGTGTTTTGCTTTAAATTCTGCTGCTATTATTCAATATCTCTGCTCGGGACTTCTGTGCGACGACCCCGTCGTAGCCGCTGAAATCGGCCGTTATGGAACCCGCCTTGCACGAGCACAATCTAGGCTCGTGCGGCATCATGCCTTAGCGAGGACGATCGCTCCTACGGGGGCAGGGCATGACATAATGGTATCAGAGCACGGCTTTACGTCCTTGGACTATCGATTGAATTCTTTAACTTTATTGTTTCTGCAAACTCTGAACTGTCGCTTCTGCAAGTTGTTATCGTTGGTGCGCTCTCTCTCAAATGTTCCACGGGATGTCCATACAATAAGTCTAACTATTTTACAAAACGTAGGAGAACAGTTTTTGACAAGACGAAAAGATGATTCGCGTAAGCACGGTTGGCTAAGTCGGGCTGGACATATACACCAAGGATTGCGTCGACCTTAGAAAAGTCGAGTGCAGGAATTGAATAGTGTCGAGCAAGAATGAGTTAAACTCGATTGAGTAAATTGAGATGACTATCGATAGGGGTGCTATCAAACGATATCGTCGGTGCGATATAGATTAGCGTGCTTGGAAATTGAGGAATGGTTCGAATAGAAAATTTGAAGAAGTAGATTTTGATTAGAATGATAAGTTGAGGATTTGTTGAATGACTTCATCCCTGAGTGGTGTATATGATAGCCTCAGGGATGTCGATCGATTGATTGAGGAAATTGATGTTGTGAATGATTCGAGAAATAATGATTGAACTTGAATGTCGAGGAGATTATCCAGTCAAACGATAGCATCATTCGTACGACTCAGAACTTGTTGCAAAGGAAGATCGTCAGGTTACGCATATTGTCGATAGTATTAAGGCATATCAAAGATCGATATGCAATAACTCGGTGGTATTCTGACTCGGCGAACGACGATCGTGCAAGTTTTATTGTTCGGTTGGATTCTATACTTAGGATTTTGATTGAGATGGATGTTGGATGAAAATGATCGTGTCTTGATGGTTGCATTGATAACCACAACGTCGACGATCTTGTCTTGTGCGAGCACAACACTAGCCTCGCACATGCGTTGCGTCGAATTTGGGGTAATCGTTCTGCGTGAGCGCTGACATGGTGATTCATGTCGCGGGAATGATCAAATTCGAAAAATCAGGATGCAGCAACTTTGATTGTCTCGACTTGTTGGCTTGATGCGAAGAGGAACTCGAGGATTTGTAGGACTTACGATTGATGAATGAATGAAACTTGAGGATTAAGTAGGTCCAATCCACGCATCAAAAATGAATTAGTCTAGACATAAAATAAGAGTTACGTCTCGATGAGAATGATTATCTCGTGGGAGAGTGCATGGTGATTCGTGCCCACCGTAGATAATCTGACTCGCGTGAGATCGGGGCATAACATATTGTTAGGTCGGACTACCTTGTGATCGATTACGTGAATTGGGATAAATGACTTCGGAAGTATGGAATGTAAAAGTTTGGTTTAGCGATGAATTGTGTCGTAGCGTGCTTGACTTGGGGATTGATAGGTGGATTACGTCGAACGTGTTCGAAGAGATAGACTATACGAAACGGCTTGATGAACGAACGATATAGATATAACGTAGGATTGGTTGAAACGTAAGTTATCGTAGGATGGCCTTGCTGAACGACTCGGACCCCGTGCGACGAATGTTGGGATGTGCATAGGAAATCGATGCTCGATGTTTAGAAATGATGCGAGCTTGGGTAGAAAGACCCCGTACTATCAATTTGGTTTGACCTTAGGATGGGGTCAGTGTTGATATTGTTGTTTGGGAACTATGATTCCAATACTGACGGAAAGACATAGCCTAGTAGTTAGGCAGACGTTCGAGTGCGAAGTGGTAGGATTTGTGGAGGCACCACTCGCGAGTATCGGTTGACATGTATGTATATCAAGGACACTTGAATACGTGCATCATTCGACTCGAGTGGTGATAGCGGGATTCGCTATCACGAGGCTTGGTTGAAATACATATATTTTGGGGACGCCTGGGATATGTGCACGATCCATACTAAGTGATACGTTGAATCAAGTGAGACTTGAGAAACGGAGAAGTGTCGAGGATTTTGAGATCGTAATTTTTGAAGAAAGGATTGAGGGTAGCACGAGCGTGGCTCGGATTTGAGAAACGCATAGGCGTAGTGTGTACGAGAGTTCTTGAATGTTGAGTAAAGTGATAAGTCAATAAGTAAGTACTCAGTTAGTTTCGAGGACAAAACTTTTTCTTAGTGGTATATGATGTGGTGCCCTGTCCCGCTCAGTCAATCGGAGGAATAGGAACGCCAACGGTGTTCGGACTTAGCCTTGCAATGACTACTCGGAGACATCGCTCGGTCGAGGCGACCGCCCGCTCAGGTGGGGTAGTTTCGGTGAACTTCCCTCATCTTTACCTTCACATAATAAATCGCATATTTTTAACTTGTACAAGTAGGTTTGATAATAAAAGTGATGAATCCACATAGCTAAAGGGAATAATCCCGACGGGTTGAATTGAGTTCGAATATGGAAAGGTCCAACGGTCGTCTTAGAGTTGGTGTACGACGTGCTTTGAAAATGACACTCGATCCTTCATCCCGTGGCTTGGCAGAAGGAAAGTTGGTTGAGCAGGTGAAGTATGAACGTAGCCTAAGTCATAGGCGTCGCCCGCGTAAATGATCGATAAAGCATGCACGTTTCCGTAATGCAAGGCTTGGCATAGTCTTTGCTCGTCCTTTGAGTTAAGTTGTAGGCTTGATTAAGTTAGGCAAAAGTGATAGTGGTCGACCTAAGTCATTCCAAGCACAGTCCTACGAGTTCTACGGCTGGGTATGACAACTTAGTCTTACGGTTTCAAGCCCGTCATATAGAGTATGTCTTGGGCGGTGGCGTCGCGTAGAGTTCAAGTTGGTTTAAGGCACGATGTCACAGACTTAGTGTTTTCAGGCACGGGCCACGGTTGATTCATTGAGTTTGGAAAGTGTTGCGAATAGTTGTTCTTGAGTTGAGTAAAATGATAGGACAAGAAAGAAGAATGCTCGCGATTACGGATCGTCGAGGCAAGATCTCAGATGTGAGAAGTATTAAACTTGGCCCTGAAAAGAGATGATAACACTAGAGGTGGAATGACTGTGTGAGACGTCAGTTGAGTCGAGTCTTGCATGGTCATGGACAACTTGTCGACAATGTAGAGTTTCCTCGAACGGTAGCCCAACGGAAGGGGACCGGTTCTTGAGAAGCAGTATTAGCACGTGCTGGATGACCGCACAAGTTAGCGCAGAGGCTTGCCAGCGGAGCTAGCTACTCGCGATGGCAAGGGCGGCCGCCTAACAAGCTAAAGGAGTCCACGATGGCTCTGGAAGTCAATGACCAACTTCATGTAGATGAGTCGGCATGGCGGCAAACCCGCATGTGTACCTTAGATTGAGTTGAGTTGAATGGGTGTGTATAGTTAGAAAACAATGTTGGGCCTAAGATTTGGTTTCAACATAGGCGTCGTGCTTCGGCACAAAATATGGCATCGAGTTTTATGTTGTCGGCATATAAGTTGCATAGTTATGATTGAGTTGTCCTGAGTTTAAGTCGGGAACGCCGCAAGGCAAAGTCGGTCGAGTGATACTTAGCCACAAGTCTCGATTTGGGTCAGTTGGTGATCAAACTAGCAATGGTCGCGAGGCGGCGATATGGTTGAGTCGTACATAGTTGCGAGGCACGGCACAAAGGATTTATAGAACGACCATAAGAAAATTGGGTACTACCACGTAGTTGCGTCTCTGATTTTGGGCCGCAAGGTAAACATGACTTGATAGGTTAACATTGTTGATACAAGCACGGGATGGTCTAGAGACACAAAATAGGCTAAGGCGTCTGTCCTAAAACTGATCCTAAGGCAAGAGTAGAAAGACAATACAAAAGGGGACTATGTTGCACAAAAGTAAAGTAAACGTGTTGGTTTTGTATGGGTGGGCGAGGAGCTCATTCCACCAGTACAGTTGAGTACTGACACCCACATAGTTTATATGTGCAGGCACAGGTAGAAGCTCGTGGCGCGGGGCTCGTTTGGATGCGTCGAGGCACGGAGTTCCTTGGCAATTTGAAGCAGGCGGTCGCATAGAGTCAAGACTTATACGGAACATATTGTATGGACGTCGAATTCCGAAGCATCCACTGGCTCAAGATTGTATTTGAGAGATGAGAGAGCTGAGTGACTTGTAATGTGAGATGAGTGAGCTTGAGAGACTTGTAATCTTGGCCTTGCGCCCCATTGTAACCTTTGTTTCAATATCAATAAAAGAGTATTTTGCAATGACTTGTGTTTTGCTTCAAATTCCGCTGCTATTATTCAATGTCTCTGCTCGGGACTTCTTTGCGACGACCCCGTCGCAGCCGCTGAAATCGGCCGTTATGGAACCCGTCTTGCACGAGCACAATCTAGGCTGGTGCGGCATCACGCCTAAGCGAGGACGATCGCTCCTACGGGAGCGGGGCGTGACATCCTACATGTGACTCACAACTCGTGATGATTATGTGTCAAGGCTGTATAAGATATACCAATACCACATCATCAATGGGTGGTCACTAGGCTAAGTCAATGTAGGAGAATAAAAGAAAAGCAAGTAAACATGACCTATAGGGTCGCTTACACCCAAGTGTGACTGGGACGCACAGTGATATAATACTAACAACTGATAAGAAATGTTGAATATAAATAACTGGAAATAAGAATAAGTAATCATATAGTAAGGTGGCAAGGTATCTTGCCTGGCTATACGGAAATAACAACTCCAAGCGATCAATCACGTTAGCAAGAAATATCAAAATCTACGAACAGCTCCGTATGCTGAAACAAACATCAAGAACGTTTTTGGTGTAAAATATATATCTAGGAAATGCCTGTCCAAAAGTCTAATTCTGGAACAGGTGCAAAATCATAATTTTGGATCAAAACGATGTCCGTTGTTGGACCCGTTTTGCACCGAAATGCATGCCAATATCTATGATCTCTAAAGTCTTCAAACTACATGTCTACAGGTCTAGTTTGAGCAGATGAACCCAATTGTATGTCCAAAGTTGGATTTTGACAGGCCGTGTATAAATTCTTCCGTTAGATCGGGTCGCAGGCCCGCCAAATAGGCGTTCCAGTCGACCTTTTCAGAATCTGACCAAACTTGGCACACATGACCAGAATTTTGATATGGTCCTGATGGCGTAAGTTTTGTCTCAAACCGACGACTATACACAAAGTTATGGCCAAGTTTGCAAAAGGTCGATATGGGGGTATTTTGACGGATACGTACTGATTTCGTCGTGCACAGACAACAAAATAGAGTTCCATCAGTTCCCACACGTCGAAAACATCCATACGCGTCTTTCGATGCGTATAGTGCGTGACCACGTCGCCCGATTTTTTAGACCACACGCCGTATCGGTAAAGGTTTTCTAAATTTTCCAGTTTTTGAAACAGATTTTTTCTGATTTTAATGACAAATAACATTTCGTATACTAGATGAAAAACAATTCTATGAGATGAGTTTTACTCTCCTATATGTTGTCTACAATCGTTCTGAATTAGTTTTCAAAAACTGACATCAGGTCGACCATGGTTGGCCTTCCAAGTCGGATGTCTGGATGGTTTTAAGGTCTGTTCGATTTGAAGAATTTTTCTATTATTTCAGAAACTTTTGCAAAAAATACAACTCAAAAATGGCCGACCTAATTAAAGGAAATCGAAGAGGTTCATATGGGATTCATATAGGACTTCGTAGAATTGGGAACGACCGAGCAGAGCAAAAGAAATATAGGTCGCAACTTGGGTACCTGGGTTCGGCTATAACAGAGACGGCTCTGTTAGGGGTCGGTCTGCGGCCACTCCGGTGGTCGTGCGGCGGTTGCAGGTGGCTGGAGGCATTCGCAGGGGCCCGGTGAGGCTCTGTTTCTGAGGGCTCTCTCTCTCGAGTAGGTTTTAATAGGGTTTTCGGTCAGAGTACTTTTGGTGATTCCCTCGGTTGTTTACGCGTAGATGTACTCTTGTTTAAATCCGGATATACCTCGGTTTCGAATTGACAAATACCTGAATTTGAATCGAAATTTGGTCGAGGTTGAAGAGAATTAGGATTGACGAATATCCTGTAAAGATTTGGGTCGAGCTCGTGGAGATTTGAACCCACGCCTTTTCTTTGTTCGCAGAAAGGAAGAGTGAGGGTCGGGTTTGGGGAGCTTTCATATATATATATATATATATATATATATATATATATATTAAAAAAAATAATATATATATATATATATATATATATATATATATATATATATATATATATATATATAAACAAATACCAACGTACATATACATCTCATATATGCTATCAATCCCATATATAAAAAATACACATATTCCTAATTTCTACAAGTTGTATTATTGCTTATTTATCTATATGTGTTAATGTATAATTTATGGGTATCATGGCTATATAAAAGAATGCCAGGCAAATATTTAAACGTAATATTTTTTTTGTATAGTATTTCTAGTATAATCCTCATAATATATAAAATTTTATAAAAAATCATAAATAAATTTTAAATAATTACTATTCAACATTCATAAAATAGGGGGGTTTATATCCTACCCAACTTATAAGAATTTTGCCCTCGAAATTAAAGTCTAACGTCGGGGAATATGCATTGCAATGTGAAAATGAAGGAAGCTAACGACTGAAAATCGTACCTTGGTTTTCGAAAAAATGCGGGTAGCGATTTCGAATGTCGTCCTCACCCTCCCAAGTAGACTCTCACGGTGAGTAGTGCTTCCATGCCACGAAACACCTTCACTCGGCGGTCAAGGATGCTTGCTGGTTTCTCTTGGTATGACAAGCTCGGTCCAACAATGATCTCGGAGTGATCGAGCACATGACTGCTGTCTGCCACGTACCTCCACAGATGTGATGCGTGAAATACGTCATGTACTCCCTCTAACGACGGTGGCAATGCCAATCTGTAGGCAACCTCTCCCATACGTTCCAAGACATCGAAAGGGCCGATGTATCTTGGACTCAACTTTCCACATCCTCTGAATCGAATCGTGCATCTAGTAGGGGATATCTTCAAGAAAACATGGTCGCCTTCCTTGAACTCCAAGGGTCGACGATGATTATTGGACCACTGCTTCTGTCGATCGTGCGCTGCTCACAGGTGGTCTTATATCTTCTTCACCTTCTCTACTATACTCAAAACCAACTCGGGACCCAATATTTGCCGCTCTCCAATGTCGCTCCAACAAACATGAGATCGACACTTCCTACCATACAACGCTTTAAATGGAGCATCTGAATGCTCGCTTGATAGCGATTGTTGCAAAAAAACTCTATAAGATGAAGGTGGTCTTCCCATGATCCGTCAAAAAAGCATACACGCTCTCAACATATCCTCTAGCGTCTGAATAGTACGCTCTAACTGGTCGTCTGTCTGCGGATGGTACACCGTGCTAAACTTCAAATGTGTACCCAAATTGTCTTACATACTTGCCCAAAAATGTGACGTAAATCTCGAGTCACGATCTGACACGATGCTAACTGTTATACCGTGTAGCTTCACTATTTGCTTCATATACATATCTGCCAAAACTTCGATGGACCGTCCCACTCTGAAAGGTAAGAAATGGGCTGCCTTAGTAAGCCTATCAACAATCACCCATACGACATCTCGTCCACTAGGAATCCGAGGAAATCCCGTGACGAAGTCCATCGTAATGTGCTCCCACTTCCACTCAGGAATGGGTAGCGGCTGCAATAATTTGGTCGTCCTCTGGTGCTCGACCTTCAATTATTAGCATACCAAATACTTGGCCATGAAGCGAGCTATCTCCCACTTCATTTCGTGCCACCAATAATACTGTCGTAAGTTCGAGTACATCTTAGTTCCTCAAAGATGAATAGAGTAAGTCGAACTGTGTACTTTCTCCATCAACTCCTGCCATAGCTCTCCATTAGGAACATAAATACGATCACCATATCGCAATGTCCCATTGGGATGAACCTCATTCCTGTCTGCTCTCCTGCTTCATTCCTCTCTCTAAGCCATCGAAATCTAGCATCTGTGGGCAATGTCGCCTTGATCCTCTCTATTAGCAACGATTGTAGTTGGAGATTGGCTAATACGCCATCCGCTCCAAGCAATACTACCTCAATACCAAGCTACTGCAAATCTCTAATCAAATCTCTCCGTGTGGTCAAGAAATAAGCCATGGGCTTACGGCTTAATGCGTCTGCCATAACATTAGCCTTGCCCGGGTGACAATGTAGCTCGATCTCGTAATTTTTCATCAACTCCAACCAACGTCGTTGTCGCATATTCAACTCTTTTTGTGTGAACACGTACTTGAGGCTCTTATGATCAGTGTAGATATCTACCTTCTTGCCGTACAAGTAGTGTCTCTATAACTTCAAAGCAAAGATAACCACTGCGAGCTCTAGATCATGGGTCGGGTAATTCTTCTCATGCACCCTCAACTGTCTCAATGCATATGCTACTACATGACCATTCTGTATTAATACGCATCTTAATCCCTTCCCGGATGTATCACTGTATATCATAAATCCTCCAGGGCTCAATGGTAGTGTCAAGATAGGTGCCATAGTCAAGCGCTTCTTCAACTTGTCGAAAGCGGCTTGATACTCGTCTGTCTATACAAACTTCTGATTCTTGCAAGTTAGTCGAGTCATAGGCCCCACTATTCAAAAGAAATCTTCTATGAACCTTCGGTAATAACCCGCAAGTCCAAGAAAGCTTATCACCTCAGAAGCTGATGTGGGAGCAGCCCATGCCTTTACTGCTGTGATCTTCTCCGGATCTACCGATATGTCGTCTCTAGTAATGATATGTCCAAGAAATGATACCTCCTTGAGAAAGAAATCACATTTATTAAGCTTCACAAAAAGTCGCTCATTCTTCAAGGTCACCAAAATAATCCGTAGATGCTGCTCATGCTTCTCTTGACTCTTGGAGTAAATCAAGATATCATCTATGAAGATGACTACAAATTTGTCCAAGTACTGGTGAAAGATCTTGTTCATTAAGTTCATAAAAATCGTAGGAGCATTGGTCAAACCGAAAGGCATGACCAAGAACTCGTAGTGTCCATACCTCGATTGAAATGCCGTCTTCCGAATATCTTTCTTTCGAACCTTCAGTTGGTGATAGCCCGATTGTAAGTCAATCTTGGAGAATACTTTTGCTCCACTCAGTTGATCGAATAGATTATCTATATGCGGCAAGGGGTACCTGTTCTTCACCGTCACTGCATTTAAGGCTCTATAGTCGATACACATGCGCACTGTCCCATCTTTCTTAGGTACAAAATGAACGAGTGCTCCCCATGGTTATGCACTGGCATGAATAAAGCCTTTCTCTAATAAGTCATCAATCTGTGTCTTCAACTCTACCAACTCCATCGGTGCTAGTCGATATACTCGAGATGAAATAGGCTCGGCTTCCGGAATAAGCTCAATAGAAAACTCGATGTCTCGTTCAGGCGGCAGCCCCAACAAATCCTCGAGGAATACATCTTCAAACTCAGAGATGACAGGGTGCTGAGGGGTATCCTACATCATCATGTGAGTCCCTAATATGGGTGCATCAATATTCTCTCTTTCTTCCTTTGTGAACTCGAACTCCGTCGCATTTGGTGGTCTAAAGACGACACTGTCCCTATGGCAGTCTATAAGAGCAAAATACTGGCTCAACCAGTCCATTCCTAGAACCACATCGAACGTAGGCATAGGAAATACAAAGAGTCATGCTCTTATCTCTCTACCACATATCACTACAGGACAAAGTCTATAAACACCACTAACAGGTACAACTCCTCCTCCAGTAAGGATTCTAATGTTCTTAGATAAGGGCATGATGGAAATGTTGTGTCTAGTAGCAAAACTAGTAGCTATGAATGAATGGGTGGCTCCTGTGTCAAACAAAGTAATGGCAAAAAATAATGCAACTAAAACCATACCTGCTATGACATCTGCCTCTATCTCTATATCCTCAACGGCAAGCGAAATGCCTGCCCATAATTCTGTCCCGGGCCCAGAGCTTTGGCCTTGTTCTACTGTACGCCTTGAGGAGGCAATGGTGGTCGAGGTGCTCCTGTTGCAGGCCGTGGTGCTGGAAGTACTGGGACTGTAGGCCTCGGGTTCTACCATGCATATACTATCGCCTGTTGCTCCAGACAGTCCATAAGCACGTGTTGGTTGGATCCACATCTCAAGCACAACCCAAGGCTAGTCCTGCAGTCATTCTGAAGGTGTCCTTGCATTCCGCAGTAGTGGCAAACTGGCTTCAGATAAGGCGAGGGACTCTGCTGGTATTGTCCTTTGTTTCTCCTGATAGGTTCTTCCTGAGTAGCTCGGGCTGGTGTAACTACTGGTGTATGGTGTCTCGATGTCTGCTGCTGCTCCTTGCGAAGAATCTCCTGAGCACAAGCTTCTTCCAAGACAGCTGAATGGGAGACTCGAGACTGTTAGTCGTATAAGACTTGAGATCTGGTACAAGCCCCTGATAGAATCTCCTCGCCTTCTCTAACTCTGTCGGGATCAATCCTGTACCAAATCTACTCAGGCGATTGAACTCTAGATCATACTCATCAACTATCATATTTTCTTGCTTCAGGTGAAGGAACTGGTCGTATAGACCGTCTCGAACATGAATAGGAAAGAATCTCTTATAAAATGCATCATAGAACTGCTTCTAGGTGATCTCAGCGCCTAATCGTCTCTCTTCCGCCTTCTACCAGTGGTGATTATTATCTTCTAATAGTAGGTCCACTGCTGTCATCCAATCTCGAGCTGGCAACTGGGATGCCTTCAGTAGCTTCTCTGTACTAATAAGCCATTGTGACACCTCTAGTGGCTTCTCCGTTCCTCTGAAGGCCTTGGGGTTCATGTCTATGAATTTCTTGATAGAGCCTTCATAAGGATGCGAAGCCGGTGCTGGTGCTGGTACCGGTTCCGGAGGTGGAGGTAGAGGTCTAGCCAATACTGCCATTATAGTCTGTCTCATCAGCTCAGTCTGCTGCTACTGAGCCTGCATCATGGCATATATAAACTGGAAAGTAGGGCTCCCATTAGTCGGTGGTGGAGGCATCTGAGGTTCCGACTATGGTGGAAACTGCTGAGGGAATGGTGGTGGTGGAGGCAGAGGTACATTCCCTCCCATGGTACGATAGTGGTCTGCCCAGCCTGGCTGACTGGGGTGCTGCGATCTCTGGGTGCATCGTCGATGGAGTCGTAGTAGGCTGCGACTGTCCTGGCTAGTATGGTGTTACCGGAGTCATCAGAGGATTTTGTCCCTCCGGGGTAGCCTCTTCACCAGATGTGAGAGCCAGGACAGAAGTGTGTCTGCTTCTTAGATTCATACTGTTGGCACGAAAAAGTTGAATGATATTAAGAAAGGTTAGATATGAGGTAATTCAAGTAGTCAAAGGAAATTTTAAAAGCTTGGAGGTCAAAGGAGGTAGTAGTTCTGGAGGAGATACTATTCCTATTCCTATATGCAGGCTTATTGGGCACAGTTATGTAACCCAATAATATTTTTTGACCTGCATGGGCCACTACAAAAATATGTAACGCCCCAGTCCCAAAATACTTAGGACCGAATACGTAGACATGCCAACAACACATATACGAAGAATACTCTAATATATGAAATCCTCGTATACGTACATAAGCTGTAATTATAAAATAATCACGGGCCAGAATATAATCATCTAATCTCATCACAGCTCAATACAGAAGATAATAGAGTCCAAATAATAAATAAGTGGATCAAAGATATAGTCGGGTGGACATACCCACTCCAAACAGCTATAAAAAATAGTCACAAATGATCAGAGTCCAACCTCCACAAAATAGAAATAAAAGAAATAGAAGATGTCTACTAATTGTCTCAATGTATAAATAAACTAAAAGTCAACCGGGGATACCTCATCATCGATGTAGGAAGAATCCAATGTTGCGCCGTACTCCTACAGGAAATCATCTAACCCTGGAGAGATAACCAGGTCCTCAGAGGGATGTAACAAGATACAAGAAAACACCATGCCATATAAACTGTGTTTTATAATAGAGAGTAAAAGGGGATGCATGCAATAGGGTCCTAACCATACTAATGTGAATATGCAGTTGAGATACAATCCTTCGACGCATGAGTCATGGCTGTAGATGGGATCGGCATAATTCCCGTATAGGGCACTAGGGGCCTACGTTCGTAACATCTGAAGATCGTCAGAGGGCATCATGTGCAAGGGGTACGTCCATAATGCTCTGGGAACCGTCAGAGGGCACCTGGGGCATGCGTCTCCGGAGGAGCGCACAGGTAATCAGGGAAGTGCAAAGAAGCCTATATGTCAGGTATTGTTCTCTCCACCCATTCCTAGTATCATTATCTCCATGTCTGATAAGAACCTCTAGTAATCGCCAAGTCTTTTAACATGCAATTCTATTGGCAGTTATTCCTATCCGTCGTACGCTCCATACGTATCTGTGGCCAGCCGACTACGCGGATGCGTGTCCTACATGTGAATCAAAACTCATGATGATCATGTGTCAAGGCCATATGAGATATACCAATACTTTATCATCAATGGGTGGTCACTAGGCTAAGTCAATGCAAGAGAATAAAACAAAAGCAAGTAAAAACGACCTATAGGGTCGCTTGTACCCAAGTGTGACTTGGACGCACATGATACAATACTAACAATAGATAATAAATGCTAAATATAAATAACTGAAAATAAGAATAAGTAATCACAGTGTAAGGTGACATGGTATCTTGCTTGGCAGTACAGAAATAGCAACTCCAAGCGATTAATCACGTCAGCAAGAAATCTCAAAATCTGTGAACGGCTCCGAAAGCTGAAACAAACATCAAGAACATTCCCGGTGTAAAATATATATCTAGGAAACGCCTATCTTAAAGTCCAATTCTAGAACAGATGCAAAATTATAATTTTGAGTCAAAACGATATCCACCATTGGACCCATTTTGCACCAAAATGTGTGCCAATATTTATGGTCTCTAAAGTCGTCAAACAACATATCTACGGGTCCGGTTTGAGGAGACGAACCCAACCATATGTCAAAATTTAGATTCTGGCAGGCCGTGTACAATTTTTCCCATTAGATCAGGTCGCGGGCCTGCCAAATAGGCGTTCCGGTCGACCTTCTCAGAATTGGACCAAACATGGCACACAGGACCAGAATTTCGATACGGTCCTGATGGCACAAGTTTCGTCTCGAACCGACGATTGTACACAAAGTTATGGCCAAGTTTACAAAAGGTCGATACGGGGGTATCTTGACGGATACGTACTGATTTCGTCACGTACAGGCAGCAAAATCGAGTTCCGTCAGTTCCCACACGTCCGCAACGTCCATACATGCCTTTCGATGTGTACAGTGCGTGACCACGTTGCCCGGTTTGTTGGAGCGCACGCCGTATCGAGAAAGGTTTTCTAAATTTTCTAGTTTTTGAAACAGGTTTTTCCTGATTTTTAATGACAAATAACGCTCCATATACTGAATGAAAAACAATTCTATTGGGCGGGTTTTACTCTCCTATATGTTGTCTACAACCGTTCTAAATTAGTTTTCAAAAACTGACATCAGGTCGACCATGGTTGGCCTTCCAAGTCGGGTGTCTTGTGGTTTTGAGGTCTGTTCGATTTGATAAATTTTTCTAATATTTTAGAAACTTTTGCGAGCAATACAACTCGATAATAGCCGATCTAATTGAAGGGCATCAAAGAGGTTCATATGGGCTTCATATAGGACTTTCTAGAATTTGAAACGATCGAAAAGAGCAAAAGAAATATAGGTCGCAACCTAGGTACCTGGGTTCGGCTGTAACAGAGACGGCTCTATTCGGGGTCGGTCCGCGGCCACTCCGACGGTCGTGCGACGGTTGCAGGTGGCTGGAGGCATTCGCAGGGGCTCGGCTAGGCTATGTGTTGGAGGGCTATCTCTCTCTCGATTAGGTTTTGATAGGGTTTTCGGTCAGAGAACTTTTGGTAATTCCCTCGGTTGTTTGCGCGTAGATGTACTCTTGTTTAAATCTGGATAAACCTCAGTTTTGAATTGATAAATACCTGAATTTGATCAAAATTTGGTCGATGTTAAAGAGAATTAGGATTTATGAATATCCTGGAAAGATTTGGATGGGGCTCGTGGAGATTTGAATCCGCGCCTTTTCTTTGTTCGTGGAAAGGAAAGAGTGAGGGTCGGGTTTGGGGATGTTACTATTCACGAGAATAGTAACATATTGTTTTTTTAATATATATATATATATATATATATATATATATATATTTATTTTATATATATATATATTTTTTTTTTTTTTTATTATTTTATATATATATATATATATATATATATAAATATATATATATATATATATTTTATATATATATATATATATATATTTTTTATTTTTTATTTTTTTATTTTATATATATATATATATATATATATATATATATATATATATATATATATATATATATATATATATATATATATATATATATATATATATATATATATATAATATCAATGTACATATACATCTCATATATTCTATCAATCCCATATAAATAAAATACACATATTCCTAATTTCTACAAGTTGTATAATTGCTTATTTATCTATATGTGTTAATGTCTAATTTATGGGTATCATGGCTATATAAAAGAATATCAAGCAAATATTTAAACGTAATAATTTCTTTTGTGTAGTATTTCTACTATAATCACTCATAATATATAAAATTTTATAAAAAAATCATAAATAAATTTTAAATAATTACTATTCAATATTCATAAAATAGGCGGGTTTACACATACTCTATATGACGGGCCTTGAAATTATGAGAACATGCCTGCTAAGATTAGCATTAAAACTGTGGAAACGTGCCTTTAAGCCGTAGGATCTACAGACTATGACAATAAGTCGATAGTCTATGTACCAACATAGAATTTCTTACTTGACCCAAATCGTGGGATAGTGTCTGCTATGACAATAAGTCGATAGCCCATAGCGTTACCTTGCTTAACTCAATATGTGCGGTCGAAAGACCGAGTGCCAACTTTCAAAACCATCTTAGAGTGATATCAGGGCAACAAGTTAACCATCTTCCATGTTCTACTCAATCTAACTCAGAGCGGGATTATTCCCTTTAGCGATGTGGGTTCGTCTCTTTATTATCAAGTCTATTCAGTGCAATAAAAACTTCCAATTATTAGTGTGAAGGCCAAGCTTAGACAAGTTTACCGAAGCCACCCACATAAACGAGGAGGTGCCTCGATCGAGCGAGACTTCGAGCAAGCTGTTGCATGGCTAAGTCCAAACGTTGTTGCATTTTGATTCCTCCGGTTGAACTAAACGCGACGGGGCATTACATAATATACCACTCAGAAAAGTTTTATCTCGAAACTTACTAGGTACACACTTATCAACTTGTCACTTGATTTATTGTTCAAATATTCTCGCACACACTCCTCCTATGTGTTTCTTCAATCCGAGCCACGCTCGCGCCTTAGTTATTGTAAAACCCATTTTTTTTAATAAATCAATTAATTTGGAAACTTCAAGAAATTGATTTGATTTACTGTAAATTAGAATTAGATTATTAGTATTAGAATTATAGTTGTATAAATATAAATATAAATATATATATATATATATATATATATACAACTTAATCCATATATTTAGAAAGAAGAATAACTGAGCTGCTCTCTTACCCGTGCGTTCTCGAGGCGTCGCACCCCGTCTAGGGCTGCCGGGGCATCGCCGGAGCTCGGCTCCCTCCCCCCTCCTCCATGGCCACTATTTCCGACCTTTTCGCCTTGTTGGGGATACCCGCCGACCCGGCGCCTCCCTCTGCTCTCCCTCCTCCGCGTCAGGCCCTCGTCCCTTCCCCCCCTCCGCCTCCCGTTCCCTTCCGAGCCGCCCACCCCCTCCATTCCCTCCACCTCCTCCCTCCCCTCCACCTCCTCCTCCCCTTCTCCCTCCTTCCACCCCCTCCTCTACCTCTCTTCCGATGCCTCCCCCCCAGAGCCGACCACCGGCGTTTTCCTTTCCGATGCCTCTTCTTCGGAGTTGCCCCTTCTTCCTCCCTCCCTCGGATCCCCCTCCGCCCATAAGCCCTCGGGTCCCCCATGGTCTTCGGGCCACCTGCTGCCATCCCGCACTTCCCCCCAGTCCTCGGCCTTCGTGCCCGCGTGTGGGGTTGTGCCTTCCGGCGCAGTCTGCTGTAGTCTGCCCTCTGGCCATATTTTCGTGTGGGGGATTGTGCCCTCCGGCGCAGTCTGCTGCAGTCGGCCTTCTGGTCACGTGCTTGTGTCAGCCCTGCTGGAAGCAGCTGGCACTTTCTTCTATGGTGGGCCCTCTGGCATCTTGCCTTCGCCACCTTTTGGCACAACTCAGGATAGGCTTGCTTCCTCGGGTGCCGCGTATGGCACAGTCCGGTTGGACTTGAGTGCTGGCGCAGTTGACCACCCTGGTTGGGCCATGCCTCTTGGTGTGGTTCCCCATTTTGGTGCACCTCAGGGAGGGTTTGCTTCCTCGGGAGCCGCGGTGGGCGCAGTCTGTTCGGACTTGGGCTCTGGCGTAGTTGAGCTCTCTAGCTGGGCTGGCGCAGTTGAGCACTGTGATTAGGCCGCATCTCTTGTTGCGGCTTCCCCTTTGTCGGCCTCTGTGGGCTCGAGCGCTCCTGTTGTGGTCCCCCTTGGCGCGCCCGACGCCCCTGGTTGGGGAGCCACTTGTAGTGGTCTTCTTTCTTTTCCTCCTCAGGCACCTCCAGCCGTGGGTCCGTTGGACCCCCCTCTCCCATTTCTATTCCTCCTTTCGTGTATGGATTGGGGGTCCCTTCAGTATTAACGAACGTCCACTGGCTTGATACGGGGACTAAATCCAAGCTTTCCTAACTTAACACCACCAAATCCGACCACGCCCCCCTGCTGGTTGGTATCACCAGCACTTCTAACTAGTCCAGAAAGAGCTTTCGCTTCCTGGACTTCTGGAGCGAGCACCCCCAATTCTTAGGGGTCGTCACAAAAGCGTGGAACAGCACGGACTCCATAGATCCCCTCAATCGCGTGGCCATAAAACTCCAGGCCACGAGAAAAGCTCTGACAACATGGAGCAAACAAGCTTATGGAGATATCTTCCAAGCTATTCACGAGACGAAAGACGACATGACTCTTGCTAAAGCGAAATACATGGCCGACTGCTCGCCTGATACCAGGAAGGCGCTGAATCTCACCAAAGCAATCCTCAAATTCAGGCTGAAGATTGAAACCGATTTTTGGAAGCAGAAAGCGAGGATCAAATGGGACAGCGAGGGGGACAACAACTCTAGCTTCTTCCACGCCTGCATCAACGGACGAAGGCAAAAACTCACTCTCCATTAGATTGTCACAGACAACGGCAACAGCATCACCGACCAAAAGGAAATCCTAGTGGAGGCCGCGAAGTTCTATTCTAGACTTTTTCTAAGGAGATGGTTCTTAAAGACGACCCCTTCCTTGACGGGGGTTTCCCTCCTTATCACCGACACAGACAATTTACGGCTTGAACAGCCTCCCTCGGAGGAAGAAGTGAAGAAGCAGTATGGGCCCTCGACGAGCAAAGCGCCCCAGGGCCAGATGAATTTTCGGGGGTTTTCTTTCGCACTTGCTGGGCTATCATCAAGACCGACATCCACAATGTGGTCTCCACTTTCCTCCAGGGAGCAACCTGCCCCAGAGCCATATCGAGCACCAACCTCATCCTCATCCCAAATAAAGACAACCCCGAGACATTTCGAGACCTTCGCCCCATCAGTCTCTGTACCTTTACTAACAAGATTATTTCCAAGATCATCGCCTCCTGCATGGCGGGTCTTCTCCCTAAGATTATCTCGGAGGAGCAGAGTAGCTTTGTTCGGGGGAGAAATATCCAAGATAACATCATTCTGGCTCAAGAGTTAGTCACCTACATGAAATTCCCAGCTAGAGGGGGCAACATTGCCATCAAATTAGACATAGAGAAAGCCTACGACAGACTAGATTGGCAATTTATGATCTGGGTCTTCAGAGCCTTCGGCTTCTCCGAAACCTGGACCAACATAGTGTGGAGATCGATCAGCAACTTGTGGTTCTCCATGGTTATTAACGGCCAAGCGGACGGGTTCGTTAAATCCACTCGCAGGGTCAGGCAAGGGGATCCACTATCCTCCACCATCTTCATCATTATGGCGGATGCGTTGAGCAAAAACCTTAAAAAATGGCGACCACCCCCAACTTCCAGCACTACCATACGGCTAGCGGCTGCCCGATCATCACCCACCTGGCTTTCGCTGACGATATCCTCATATTCTCATCCGGAGACGTAGGATCGGTGGAAGTCGTACACAATAAGCTCCAAACCTATGAAAGGTGCTCTGGGCAGAAGATCAACCCGGACAAGAGTGTTATCTACACCCACCATAATATCAAGAGAGAGCAAGCAGCTAGTATATCAACCACTACATCATTCCCCATCAAACACCCTCCATTTCTCTACCTAGGGTGCCCCTGGTGTACGGAAAATCCAATGCTAGGATCTTCGAGAACCTCACCCATCGCATCAGGAAGAAGCTCGAGGGCTGGCACAATACCACCCTATCCCCAGAAGGCAAGATTATCCTCATCAACCATGTCCTCACCTCCATTTCCATCTACACCCTGGCAGTGTGCTCCCTCCAAGAAAGTCTTATCCTACATCGAGAGCATCTTCAGCAATTTTTTCTAGGGTCACAGCGGCGGCCACGAAAAGCACCATTGGGCCAGCTGGGACACTATGGCTCGTCCCACAGGAGAGGGGGGTATGGGGTTTACCAAACTTTCCCACATTGTTAACGCTTTTTCGATAAAATTATGGTGGATGCTACGCACCAGTAAGAACTTATGGTCCAGATTCATAAAGGCCAGATACTTCAAACATATCCACCCATCTACGGCCATCGCTAACAGCAGATCTTCTGCGGTATGGCATCGCATCCTTCACAGTCGGTCCCTCGCCGAACCAGCGATACGCCTTAAGGTGGGAATTGGAGAAGCATCGCCGTTCCTGGAGCGCTGGGTAGACGATTTCTTACTTCCCAACACTCCGGCGGCTCCTAGGAATAGCACGAACAGGGATCTATGGGACCCACCTAATAACACCTGCAACTGGATCAAAGTCATGTCTTGGGCTAGGCCCGAAGCGACCGATTACATTCGTCGTAGCGGTTTGAAGATCGGAACGGACGCAGATAAACTCGAGTGGTCACCCGATGGTGCTGGCGCCTTCTCAGTTCAGTCTGCCAGAAGCGTTATTCTGGGCAACACAGCCCCGAACACTACCTTTATCTCATTCTGGCAGACATGCATCCCCAAGAAGTGGTATTTCCTCATCTGGAGAGCCCTTCGTAATATCCTCTCCACTGACGACAATCTTAACACAATCGGGTTCAGTCTTGCCTCTGCATGCACATGATGCTCTGATCGACAATCGAAAATAGCCAACCACATCCTCAATCAGGGGGACCTACCGGTCAAGGTCTGGAGAGCTCTATCCCAGCCTTGCAGACTTCCTCACAAAGGCGACAACTTCCACCACCTCATGGCAACCTGGGCCTCAGCGTCCCATGGCCACCAGTTCATCGTTGCGGCCGCCACATGGATTATCTGGAAGAATCGGAACAAGGCGAGATACGAAGGCCACCAGTACAGTGTAGACCAACTAATTTGGGAGACCATTCGTCAATGCCACAAATGGAGACCCCTATGTAGGCATGGCCAGGAAGCTTTCTGGAACTCTTTCCTCTCCCCGACTTAGTCGTTTTGCTTCTAGTTCCCCTCTTCTTTTGTCAGCATACGTATACAGGCATTGACATTTTGCGCCTCTAGGTATACTTGTAAAGGTTCGACCTTTTCGACTTTCTTGAATAAAATGATGGGTTGGTTCAAATATATATATATATATATATATATATATATATATATATATATATATATATATATATATATATATCTATTCTACTATATAATAGGAAAACTTAGATGGTGAAACTTTTAAATTCCGAAAATACCCTTACATACTTATACTAATTAAAAATAGTTCATTAATTTTAATAAGGACAACTTAGTAATTAGGAAGACTACCTTTTAATTTTCCTAAACTAATTAAGAAATGTTAAAATACGTGCAAGGTACGTGCACATATGCTAGTATATATATAAGGAATATATATATATATATATATATATATATATATATATATATATATATATATATATATATATATATATATATATATATATATATATATATATATATATATATATACATATATATATATATATATATATATATACATATATATATATATATATATATTTATATTTATGTATATATATATATATATATATATATATATATATATATATATATATATATATATATATATATATATATATATATAAATATATATATATATATATATATATATATATATATATATATATATATATATATATTTATATATATATATATATATATATATAAAGAAAACCCCCTATTTTATTTCATAAGACTGAAAAAGCCGAAGCTATACAAGTATACAATAAGGCGCAAAATGCCGAAGCCTATACACGTATACTAAACAAAAGTAGGGGAGGAAAGAAATCCAAAAATGACTAGGCCGGGGCTAAGAAGGAGTTCCAGAATGCTGACTGGTCGTACTTGCAGAGGGATTTCCTCTTACTACACTGCCTGATGATCTCTGTAATCAGCTGGTCAGCAGAGAATTGGTGACTTCGTATCTCGTCTTGTTGTGATTCTTCCATAGCACCCACGTTGTAGCGGCCGCTGCTATCTGATGGCCATGGGATGCCGAGCCCCAATTCCCGATACGTTCTTCATAGCTCTCATCTCCAAGCGCCATCTGACAACGCTTGGAAAGATGGCTCCAAACCTTAATCGGAATGTCTCCCCAGCAGAAGATATGGTCCACCGTCTCCAATTAACGATCGTTGTAACATGTACAGGCGGAAGCAAGGCTGTAGCCAATAGTACTGAGGGTGTCATCGGTGGGAAGGATTTTGCACAGTGCTCTCCAAATGATGAAGGACCACTTCTTGAATATGCATGCCTGCCAGAACTGAACGATGCTAGAGGAAGGGGTCACCGCACCTCTGACCATCCTTCTGGCCGATCTGACCGAGAAGAAGCTCGATGCATCTTTCTGCCATCGAAACTCGTCAGTGTGGGTCCCGATCGTCACTCTGCCATTACAGATGAGCACAACCGCCTCGGGACCGGCCCAGTCCCGTACCTTGAACCAGTTCCAGTCGTTGACTATGGTGTCCCACATGTCTATGATCTTACAGTACCTGTGAGCTTCTAAGTGGTTTAGCAGTAAGGTGTCTCCAATCCATCTATCGAGGAATGCTGATGATTCACCATCGTCCACCAGAAGACGCATCACCGGTTCGGCTAGAGAATGCTCGATCAGCATACGACACCACGCTGCAGTGGACTTGCTGTTAGAAATGGCCTTCGACGGATGGATATGCTTGAAGTAGCTGTCCTTCATGAATCTAGTCCATAAGTTTTGAGCGGTACGAATTTTCCACGACAGTTTTATCGAGAAGGCTTTAACGATATGGAAGAGTTTAGTGAATCCCATGCCCCCCTCTCCGGTCGGCTGTGCCATGGTATCCCAGCTAGCCCAATGGTGTTTGTTTTCGCCTTCACTGTGCCCCCAGAAGAAGTTGCTAAAGATTCTATCGATCGAGTTAAGGACTTTCTTGGAGGGGCGAGCACGCTGCAAAGGTGTAGATGGGAATGGATGATAGGACATGCTTGATAAGTATCATCTTGCCGCCCGGGAATAGCACAGCATTATGCCATCCTTCAAGTTTTTTCCTGATATATTTGATGAGATCCTCGAAGATACCTGTATTAGATTTTCTGTACACGAGGGGCATCCGAGATAGTGGAACGGCGGGTGTTTGATGGGGAAGGAGGTGGTGTTGGCGAGGATGTTTGCTTGCTCTCTTTTGATCTTGTGATGGTCATAGATGACACTTTTATCCGGGTTGACCTTCTGGCCAGAGCACCTGGCATACCTATGGAGAGTGTTGTAGACCGCCTCCACCGACCCGACTTCCCTGGACGAAAAAATGAGGATGTCATCTACAAAGACGAGGTGGGTGACGATTGGGCAGCCGCTGGCAGTATGATAGTGGTGGAAGTTGGTAGTACAAGCCATTTTGTTAAGGTTCCTGCTCAGGGCGTCCACAGTAATGATGAAGATAGTGGATGACAGAGGGTCGCCTTACCGAACCCTATGGCTTGATTTTAAGTAGCCGTCAGCCTGCCCGTTGATCACAGTAGAAAACCAAGAGTTGCTGATCGATCTCCACACTATGTTGGTCCAGGTTTCGGAGAATCCGAATGCTCTGAAGACCCAGATCATAAATTGCCAATCCAGTCTGTCATAAGCTTTTTTTATGTCTAATTTGATAGCAATATTGCTCCCTCTCGTCGGGAACTTCAAACAGGTGATTAATTCTTGAGCAAGCATGATGTTATCCTGGATGTTCCTACCGCGAACGAACCCGCTCTGCTCCTCTGAGATGATCTTAAGAAGGAGACTAGACATACGAGAGGCGACAATTTTGGATATGACCTTGTTTGTGAAGGTACAAAGACTTATGGGGTAAAGATCGTGGAATAACTCCGGGTTATCTTTCTTTAGAATGAGGATCAGATTGGTGCTCGAGATAGCTCTTGGGTACCTCAGTCCTTGGAAGAAGGCAATGACCGCTGCCTGCGACCATTGACGCAGGCATGGAAGTAGCTAGAGTTCTTGTCACCCTCGCTGTCCCATTTGAGCCTAGCATTTTGCTTCCAGAAGTCAGTCTCCACTTTTAATCAAAATTTGAGGATAGCCTTGGTGAGGTTAAGAGCAGTCCTAGCTTCCGGGGATCTGTCATTCAAGAACCTGATTTCAGCTCGACTGACGTCATCCTCAGCCTCGCGGATAGCCTAGAAAAGGTCGTCATAAGCTTGCTTGCTCCAGGACACGAGGGCTTTCCTCGTGGCTTTGAGTTTGTTGGCCACCCGAGTGAGCAGCTCGGTATCGTTCGAGCTGGCCCAAGCCTCGGTGATGATGCCTAAGAACTGGGGTTGGTTGCTCCAGAAGTCCAGGAAGCGAAAACTCTTTTTGTTCATGCTCGCGTTGCTGGTAATGCCCACTAGCAGGGGAGCATGGTCGGACTCAGTGGCGTTGAGATGGGAGAGCTTGGAGGTCATCCATATGTCGTGCCATTGGGCGTTCGTAAGGGCTCTGTCAAGGCGGGAGTACTGGCGACGGTCTTCCTCCTGTATGTTGCACCAAATAAAGGCGTTGTCGGTGAATGGAAGGAGGGAGAGGTGAGAGTTGAAGATGAAGTTGTTGAAATCTTGCATAGCCGAAAGAGGGGGAGGCCGCCCTCCTCTCTTCTCATCCCTGCAGGTGACAGTATTAAAGTCCTCAATGCATAGCCAAGGGAGATTGACGTAACAAAGTTGGATGTTCAGAAGGTTGTTCAAGAGATGTTTGCGCTCCGTAATGTCGCAGCTGCCATGAACCGCGGACAGAATAGTGTACTTAGGTAAAGATGGGTGTTCCATCCAGCAAGATAGGGCTTGACAGGAGTCATTAATAACTCCGATTCTAACGTCCTTCGAACAGAGAATCCAGATGTTGTGTCTGCCAGCAATGGCCGTAGGAAAGCCTAACTGCAGCTGAATGGATTTAAGTCTCTTATAGCAGATTTTGGGTTCAAGAATGATCAACACGTCGATCTTATGAGTTTTGTTGAGGCTGGTGATTCTCCTCTTAGTGGGTTTGTTCGCCAGACCACGGATATTCCAGGAGAGAATGTTCAGCATTAGTAGAGATGGGGGGGGTGGTTGGTGAGCCCGCTTTGCTGTGGACCTAGTTCTGGTTGCTGGGGATTCTCCATCTCTTTTATGATCTGGTTTCCTAATTTTGGTAGATACCGCCCCCGCTTTCAGGGCGGATGTCATGACCCGCACCATGAAGAGGGGCACGAGCACGTGGTTACGTCCAGCCTACGCCGCAGAATCGGCGGTAGAACGCTGTATATAGGGTCTGTAAATACTACGACTAAAACAGATAAATGTACCTGTACAGTATATACACTCCGAATGGAGGTGACATAATAATACAGTCTCAATCACATAATCAAAACTAGGGTAGATAGCATGAAAAGAGATATGATAGATAAAATAGGAAACGAGTCCAAATCCACAAGTCAGAGCTAACACAACATCCAGAGTCTCAGATAATATAAGATAGATGCTACAAACTGAAATGTACTAGCTGGCTCGCAGGCCAGGCAACCCTAACTAAACTATGCTACTCTGGGTGAGCAAAGTCTAGTGGCTCTACCAACAATCCACAGTCTAAGTCTACTCCGTCCGACTCAACCCCATAGTAGGTCGGGCAATCAGCCTCTGAATCATCTATAAAATTTATCAACGGTATCCTGTCAGGAAAATGAGCAAGTACAAACACCAACAGCAGTTCCATGTCAACACTAAGTCAACCATGGGTCAAACAAGTCAAATGTTGACTAACAGTTGATTTTCAGTCAACTGGTCAACTCTGGGTTGGTTTCGGTCAAATCGGGTCGCTTAAAGGCTAAGTTTGACTCTCGGTTAACTTTTGTTGACTTTTGGTCAAAAAGGTCAACCGATGTCAAAACTAGTCTTAAAGTACCATATTTGATCATTACCAACCACAGGAATCAAGTTCTAACTCTATCTTAGGCTTCTAACACAATTACCCTATTCCTAGGCAAAACTAGCATTTACCCTTCCAAGGTAAATCCCGATACCTTGCCCAAACCCAAGAAAACCCCGTAAATACCCATGGTACTAGCCTAGACTCCTTAGGGTAGCTAGATATCAACCTATCTAAGGTTTACCTACCAAGAAAATGGGTATCCTAAGTATCTAGGCCATGTTAGGATACGGGGTATCGATTTACCCTATTACCTTATTCTATCTCATGAATTTACCCTCCACACTCTCACACTAAACCACACACAACCATCTCACATGATACCACACTCACAAGGCTCTCCTATAGGTTTTTCCCTACTAGTTCAGGTATAGGCTATCCTATAGGCTACTTTACACACTCACTTAGGCCCTCTCTCACACACACACAACCTCAACTACACACACACACACAATGCTCCTTTGTGGACTGATTTGGAATGTTGGTGGACTGATTTTGAAGTGAAAGGGGCTGTTATTTGGAGTATCATATGGGGACTGTGGTGGGTTAACAAGGGGCAGCCATCAGGCTATGTTAGGACTGTCAAAGGGGCTACAAAGGGGCAGCAAAGAAAGGTGTTTTGGGCTGTCATTTGGACAGCAAGGTGGGGGCAATTTCTGGACTGCTATGGGGGCTGTCATTAGGCTTAGGGACAGCCAAGTAGGGACTGAAATGGACAGTCCAAGTGGGGAAATCTGGACTGTTTTGGACAGTCCAGATGCTGGGTATTTGGGGGCTGCATGGTGGGAAAAGAAGGCTGTTTTTGATTGTGAATTTGGACTGTTATGGACAGAATTTATGGAGAAAAATATGGGGCTGTCAAGTAGGGTTTTTGGGGCTGCCATGGGGCTGTGTGCCCCCCTCTAATCCTGCTGGATTCAGCAGCATAACTTCCCCCTCTTGTCTCTTCAAATCCCACTCTCACCATCCCTCTATCACTCTCTCACAACTCACCTCTAACTCTCCCACTTACACACAAACATAACCACAAACACCACCACTACACATACACCCACACAACACTCATACACACCCCCATGGCCGACCATGGCTGCTCTCTCCAACCCACACAACAACATCACACAACAACACAATATCCACCATATATATATATATATATATATATATATATATATATATATATATATATATATATATATATATATATATATATATATATATTGAATGATATATATATAACTATATATATATATATATATACATATAGGAAATAAATATGATACATTAAGATACTTGGAAAAAACATTCTAAAATAGGTCAAAATCTGGAATGATTGGAAGAACAACACAAAAATCAATATACATTAATATCCATGTGTCAAAAAGAGGGTTTTTCCTATTGGGATACAATCCTACATGTGGACACCCCTAGAAATATCTAAATGGACATAAAATAGTCTCTAATGGAGACTCCACCATGGGAATCATTCCTATTGGGTTCCTAACCAATCTACATGAGAGGGAAATAAATTTGGAGAAGAGATTACCAAGTTTGGAGAAGAAATCAATGGTGAGCTTTCAAAAGTGGAAGGTGCCTTTGGAGAAGAAGAAGAAAAAGTGGATGAGAATGAAAGAAAAGTGGTTTCTCTCTCCTCCCCACCCCTACTCCTAGTGGTCGGCCAACTATGTCCATTTCCCCCTTTTTGGTATTTACAAGTTTGCCCCTCTAATTGTTCTATCAGTCCTACACAAGGTTGCTTAGGGTTTGGGGGTTAAAAATATAAATCTAGTGTTCTAATTAGCTCTAACCTAATCCATGGAGTCATGATAAATCCCTCTAACTTTTTATGGTAATATTGTGGGCCATGGCTAGCAAGGGTGTGGGCCCGCTAAGGTCAAAACTACCCCGGGTCCCCGAAACAAGTCAAAACAAGTCGGAATGAGTTGAAATTCGAACCCGATTCAAATAACCCCAAAATAATACAAATAATAATTAAATAATTCCAAAATAATTTTTAAAGTGGAAAATTACCAAAATACCCCAATTTCTGGAAACTGGGGGTGACAAATCTATCCACCTTAAAAACATTTCGTCCTCGAAATTAAAACCAAACAATAGTAAAATCTCATATTCACTAGTCATGGCTAAAAATTTAAAATGATTAAAATCTCAAAAATCAAACCAGGAATTAAGTGACTAAATTTATAAAATTTAAAATTACTCTCAAATATAAGTCTATCCACCTTAAAAGAATCATCCAAAAACTTAAAACGAAGCAACACAGAAAATTCAAGCAATTTGATAATCGTATGCGTCTGTCCAATAATCATGATACTCAGAATCTCCGTCATGCCAGTGAGCAAGGCTACGATAATCACAGAGTCCTCAGCTATGGTACATACCTCTAGAATTATGGTATTTAAAATTTTTGCATTGCCGCTAGCTTGACAGCGAAAACCTTAAATTCCTACACCCGAGAGATACGTCCATAGTCCGACTATATGTCCTCACTCTTCCTGCTAGCATGACCCTAGAGGATTCTAAAATCTCATAATCGAGGCGACCTAGCCCATACGACTTATCTCAGAAAATGTCACATCACAAGAACAAAATTTCATCCAACAAGCAAAGAACAGATAGAATCGAAGTTCAAGACTGTTCATGAGGAAGCAATGCGGAAATGAGATCGAAAGATTGGAACCTGCTATCTGCTCTGCTACTGCCTGAGTGGGCTCAACTGCCATGGCGAAAGCTCGCCCCTGCTGGCCTCCTATAGCCTGCTGCACTCTGTCCTGGCCTGCCTGTCTGGCTGCACGGACCGTACAGTCCTTCACCTGGTGGTCTGGAGCTCCACAGAATAAACAGACTCCCAGCTTCATCCTACAAGCCTCCCGGGTATGCTCCATCTTCTTGCAGAAGGCACACTGGATGTCCTGCCTCCGGCCCTGTCCATGGTACTGCTGGGCACGTGCCAGTTCCTGCTGAAACTGCAACTGAGGCTGCTGCTGCTGAAACTGCCTCTGCTGGAAATGTGGGCGCTTCGCTGGCCCTGCACTCGAACTAGTTCCAAGAGCGTCACTGCCCCTCTTCGGCTTGAGGCCGAAGTCCTTCTCTGCAATCTGAGCCTCAATAAGGATCTGCTCGAAGGTCGCGTCTCGTCGCCCAGATGTGCGAGTGTGCACTACATGTATGAGATCCCTCCGGAACTTCCGGGCCTTGCACCCCTCATCCTGGACCAAACTGGGTACAAACTTGCTCAGGCGGAAGAACTCCGCTGCATACTCGTCTACCGACGAGTTCCCCTGCACCAGACTGGCAAACTGCCCCTCCAAAGCTGTCAAGGCTACATCTGGGTAGAACTTTTCCTTAAAGAGTTTCCTGAAGTCCTTCCAAGAGATACCTCTCACTGACGCACGCAGATCCGTGCGGTACCAAGTCAGCGCTATATCGAAGAACTGGCTCGCTGAAGACGTCACCCACAGACCTCTCGGGACCTCTGCCAACTCCAGACTCTACTGGACATCCTCTAGCCAGTCATCCGCGTATAGGATACCCTCAGTACCCTTGAACTCCCGCGGGTTCATCTTCTTGAAGTGGAGGTGTGTACCGGGCCTCCCCTGACCCTGTTGCTGTACTGGTGCTCCCTGAACTGTAGTCTGTGCACCTCTCTCCACTGCTGCCATAGCTAGCTGATGCGAGTTCTCCATGGTCTGTCGTAGCACCTCTGCCTGACGGTGCTGTGCCTCTGCCTGTGCTCTTTGTGCCTGCAACATCTGCTGCAGAAGGGCCATCATCCCCTGAGTGTCTGCCGCTGGGTCAAACAAGTCAAATGTTGACTAACAGTTGATTTTCAGTCAACTGGTCAACTCTGGGTTGGTTTCGGTCAAATCGGGTCGCTTAAAGGCTAAGTTTGACTCTCGGTTGACTTTTGTTGACTTTTGGTCAAAAAGGTCAACCGACGTCAAAACTAGTCTTAGAGTACCATATTTGATCATTACCAACCACGGGAATCAAGTTCTAACTCTATCTTAGGCTTCTAACACAATTACCCTATTCCTAGGCAAAACTAGCATTTACCCTTCTAAGGTAAATCCCGATACCTTGCCCAAACCCAAGGAAACCCCGTAAATACCCATGGTACTAGCCTAGACTCCTTAGGGTAGCTAGATATCAACCTATCTAAGGTTTACCTACCAAGGAAAATGGGTATCCTAGGTATCTAGGCCATGTTAGGATACGGGGTATCGATTTACCCTATTACCTTATTCTATCTCATCAATTTACCCTCCACACTCTCACACTCAACCACACACAACCATCTCACATGATACCACACTCACAAGGCTCTCCTATAGGTTTTTCCCTACTAGTTTAGGTATAGGCTATCCTATAGGCTACTTTACACACTCACTTAGGCCCTCTCTCACACACACACAACCTCAACTACACACACACACACAAGGCTCCTTTGTGGACTGATTTGGAATGTTGGTGGACTGATTTTGAAGTGAAAGGGGCTGTTATTTGGAGTATCATATGGGGACTGTGGTGGGTTAACAAGGGGCAAGCCATTAGGCTATGTTAGGACTGTCAAAGGGGCTACAAAGGGGCAGCAAAGAAGGGTGTTTTGGGCTGTCATTTGGACAGCAAGGTGGGGGCACTTTCTGGACTGCTATGGGGGCTGTCATTAGGCTTAGGGACAGCCAAGTAGGGACTGAAATGGACAGTCCAAGTGGGGAAATCTGGACTGTTTTGGACAGTCTAGATGCTGGGTATTTGGGGGCTGCATGGTGGGAAAAGAAGGCTGTTTTTTAGGGTGAATTTGGACTGTTATGGACAGGATTTATGGAGAAAAATATGAGGCTGTCAAGTGGGGTTTTTGGGGCTGCCATGGGGCTGTGTGCCCCCCTCTAATCCTGCTGGATTCAGCAGCATAACTCCCCCCTCTTGCCTCTTCAAATCCCACTCTCACTATCCCTCTATCACTCTCTCACAACTCACCTCTAACTCTCCCACTTACACACAAACATAACCACAAACACCACCACTACACATACACCCACACAACACTCATACACACCCCCATGGCTGACCATGGCTGCTCTCTCCAACCCACACAACAACATCACACAACAACACAATATCCACCATATACATATATACATATATATATATATATATATATATATATATATATATATATATATATATATATATATATATATATATATATATATATATTTTATATATATATATTTTTTATTTTATATATATATATATATATATATATATATATATATATATATATATATATATATACAAATATATTGAATGATATATATATAACTATATATATATATATATATATATATATAGGAAATAAATATGATACATTAAGATACTTGGAAAAAACATTCTAAAACAGGTCAAAATCTGGAATGATAGAAAGAACAACACAAAAATCAATATACATTAATATCCATGTGTCCAAAAGAGGGTTTTTCCTATTGGGACACAATCCTACATGTGGACACCCCTAGAAATATCCAAATGGACATAAAATAGTCTCTAATGGAGACTCCACCATGGGAATCATTCCTATTGGGTTCCTAACCAATCTACATGAGAGGGAAATAAATTTGGAGAAGAGATTACCAAGTTTGGAGAAGAAATCAATGGTGAGCTTTCAAAAGTGGAAGGAGCCTTTGGAGAAGAAGAAGTAAAAGTGGATGAGAATGAAAGGAAAGTGGTTTCTCTCTCCTCCCCACCCCTACTCCTAGTGGCCGGCCAACTATGTCCATTTCCCCCTTTTTGGTATTTACAAGTTTGCCCCTCTAATTGTTCTATTAGTCCTACACAAGGTTGCCTAGGGTTTGGGGGTTAAAAATGTAAATCTAGTGTTCTAATTAGCTCTAACCTAATCCATGGAGTCATAATAAATCCTTCTAACTTTTGATGGTAATATTGTGGGCCATGGCTAGCTAGGGTGTGGGCCCGCTAAGGTCAAAACTACCCCGGGTCCCCGAAACAAGTCAAAACAAGTCGGAATGAGTTAAAATTCGAACCCGATTCAAATAACCCCAAAATAATACAAATAATAATTAAATAATTCCAAAATAATTTTTAAAGTGGAAAATTACCAAAATATCCCTGTTTCTGGAAACTGGGGGTGACAAATCTATCCACCTTAAAAAAATTTTGTCCTCGAAATTAAAACCAAACAATAGTAAAATCTCAAATTCACAAGTCATGGCTAAAAATTGAAAATGATTAAAATCTCAAAAATCAAAGCAGGAATTAAGTGACTAAATTTATAAAATTTAAAATTACTCTCAAATATAAGTCTATCCACCTTAAACGAATCATCCAAAAACTTAAAACGAAGCAACACAGAAAATTCAAGCAATTTGATAATCGTATGCGTCTGTCCAATAATCATGATACTCAGAATCTCCATCATGCCAATGAGCAAGGCTACGATAATCACAGAGTCCTCAGCTACGGTACATACCTCTAGAATTATGGTATTTACAATTTTCGTATTGCCGCTAGCTTGGCAGCGAAAACCTTAAATTCCCACACCCGAGAGATACGTCCATAGTCCGACTATATGTCCTCACTCTGTCTGCTAGCATGACCCTAGAGGATTCTAAAATCTCATAATCGAGGCGACCTAGCCCATACGACTTATCTCAGAAAATGTCACATCACAAGAACAAAATTTCATCCAACGAGCAAAGAACAGATAGAATCGAAGTTCAAGACAGTTCATGAGGAAGCAATGCGGAAATGAGATCGAAAGATTGGAACCTGCTATCTGCTCTGCTACTGCCTGAGTGGGCTCAACTGCCATGGCGAAAGCTCGCCCCTGCTGGCCTCCTATAGCCTGCTGCACTCTGTCCTGGCCTGCCTGTCTGGCTGCACGGACCGCACAGTCCTTCACCTAGTGGTCTGGAGCTCCACAGAATAAACAGACTCCCAGCTTCAACCTACAAGCCTCCCGGGTGTGCCCCATCTTCTTGCAGAAGGCACACTGGATGTCCTGCCTCCGGCCCTGTCCATGGTACTGCTGGGCACGTACCAGTTCCTGCTGAAACTGCAACTGAGGCTGTTGCTGCTGAAACTGCCTCTGCTGGAAATGTGGGCGCTTCGCTGGCCCTGCACTCGAACTAGTTCCAAGAGCGTCACTGCCCCTCTTCGACTTGAGGCCGAAGTCCTTCTCTGCAATCTGAGCCTCCATAAGGATCTGCTCGAAGGTCGCGTCTCATCGCCCAGATGTGCGAGTGCGCACTACATGTATGAGACCCCTCCGGAACTTTCGGGCCTTGCACCCCTCATCCTGGACCAAACTGGGTGCAAACCTGCTCAGGCGGAAGAACTTCGCTGCATACTCGTCTACCGACGAGTTCTCCTGCACCAGACTGGCAAACTGCCCCTCCAAAGCTGTCAAGGCTACATCTGGGTAGAACTTTTCCTTAAAGAGTTTCCTGAAGTCCTCCCAAGAGATACCTCTCACTGACGTACGCGGATCCGTGCGGTACCAAGTCAGCGCTATATCGAAGAACTGGCTCGCTGCAGACGTCACCCACAGACCTCTCAGGACCTCTGCCAACTCCAGACTCCGCTGGACATCCTCTAGCCAGTCATCCGTGTATAGGATACCCTCAGTACCCTTGAACTCCTGCGGGTTCATCTTCCTGAAGTGGAGGTGTGTACCGGGCCTCTTCTGACCCTGTTGTTGTACTGGTGCTCCCTGAACTGTAGTCTGTACACCTCTCTCCACTGCTGCCATAGCTAGCTGATGCGAGTTCTCCATGGTCTGTCGCAGCACCTCTGCCTGACGGTGCTGTGCCTCTGCCTGTGCTCTCTGTGTCTGTAATATCTGCTACAGAAGGGCCATCATCCCCTGAGTGTCTGCCGGTAGCTGAGGCGGCGGTGGAAGAATGTCTGGGATGACCATGGACGATCTCGCTGCCGGAGGTGGAAGACCTCCTGAAACCGTCGCTGCCGCTCCCGCCTGAAGGGCAGGGACTGATATGGCAGCTCCCTGAACTACAGCTCCCCCAGCTGGAGGTATAAGACCTCCGGGAACTGCCGCTGCTACTCCTGCCTGAAGGGCAGGGACTGAGGCTACTGCTCTCTCGACTGCTGCTCCCGTAGCCGGAGGTAGAAGACCTCCCAGATCTGACCTCTCTGGAACTGTACTAGGCCCTGCCGCCTGAGAACGAGTCACCGTCATCCTGAAGATGAATTGAACCCAAGAGATCAATATGGCACAAGATAAGATATTATCAAAGGAGGACAATTGAATTCAAATGCAAGAAGAGTTGTCATGGTAATCAAAAGATCAGAATTTTCCTAAAATATGATTGAGTAACTCCTACCATACCCTAGATCCTACGTCCTAGTCGCAGGCTCGTAATTAGTACTCTAAGTCGAGCACCATTACGAGATCGCACTATTTGCGACTCTGACCTGCATGGGCCACCACAAAAACGTGTCACGACCTGCACCCTGAAGAGGGGCATGAGCACGTGGTTACGTCCAGCCTACGCCGCAGAATCGACGGTAGAACGCTGTATATAGGGTCTGTAAATACTACGACTAAAACAGATAAATGTATCTGTACAGTATATACACTCCGAATGGAGGTGACATAACAATACAGTCTCAATCACATAATCAAAACTAGGGTAGATAGCATGAAAAGAGATATGATAGATAAAACAGGAAACGAGTCCAAATCCACAAGTCAGAGCTAACACAACATCCAGAGTCTCAGATAATATAAGATAGATGCTACAAACTGAAATGTACTAGCTGGCTCGCAGGCCAGGCAACCCTAACTAAACTATGCTACTCAGGGTGAGCAAAGTCTAGTGGCTCTACCAACAAGCCACAGTCTAAGTCTACTCCGTCCGACTCAACCCCATAGTAGGTCGGGCAATCAGCCTCTGAATCATCTGTAAAATTTATCAACGGTATCCTGTCAGGAAAATGAGCAAGTACAAACACCAACAGCAGTTCCATGTGAATTGAAAAAAGCTATAAGAGACAATATAATGAAATACAAGACAAAATCAACTGAAAATACATATCATGATGTGAGTACTGAAAAAGATAATAATACATATATATAGGATGACTTGGGAACCATTCGGAAGCCGAGTTACAACCCCTAAACCAAACAAGGACCGGGGCTGTAATCCTTCTTCCGAACAGAACTTAGTCTCCTAAGAAAATAAATATAAGAGGTGCCTTGAATTATTAGTGTGTTATGTGATCGGCTTCGGAAGGTATGATCAGGCTTTCCATCCGACCGGCTATGAACCCTGTATACAATAGAACGATAAGGCCGGTCACCATGGAAAGCTATGAACCGTATAGGGTAAGGCTTTACCCATCGTGAGGTGAGGGTATAGCTATGAACCATTTGTACCATAGAAACATGTGGGAATTTGATCACACAACCACTAATAACTCCCCCATCCCCGAATAGTACAATGGATCTGGACATGACACGTTATGACACGAGATTCCATAAGAGGGTAGCAAGTCCCCTTTTGAAATCGATGTCTATACCAATACACTGAAATAAGACAGAATATGTACCAATATACCATGTAACTCTAGGAATAACATCCTATGTCATGATCCAACACATACTAGTCCGTGAACCGTCGTGACTGGAAATCGAGTATAACACTACAACTGAATCGGATATAGTAGATATCAAGACAATGAAAACTATCAGTGAATGTAATCGCCTGTGGTCCTGAGATGATAGGGTGAACAGACGCTCAGAGTGATCACAGACCTAAAATAAGATACTATGAGTCAAACAGGGCTAAATACTGAAAAAGGAAGCTAATTCAAGTCATGAATGCAAGTCTAAGTCAAAACTAGGTCAATCTAGGTCAGACTGAGTCACACTAGGTCATACTGGCTCATACAAGGTCATACTAGGTCACTGGGAGTCAATCCAAGTCAAACTAGGTCGATCGGGATCAACGGTTGACTTACAGTTGACTTTTGGTCAAAAAGTCAACTCTGGTCAACTCTGGTCAACACTGAGTCAACCCTGGGTCAAACAAGTCAAATGTTGACTAACAGTTGATTTTCAGTCAACTGGTCAACTCTGGGTTGGTTTCGGTCAAATCGGGTCGCTTAAAGGCTAAGTTTGACTCTCGGTTGACTTTTGTTGACTTTTGGTCAAAAAAGGTCAACCGACGTCAAAACTAGTCTTAGAGTACCATATTTGATCATTACCAACCCCGGAAATCAAGTTCTAACTCTATCTTAGGCTTCTAACACAATTACCCTATTCCTAGGCAAAACTAGCATTTACCCTTCCAAGGTAAATTCCGATACCTTGCCCAAACCCAAGGAAACCCCGTAAATACCCATGGTACTAGCCTAGACTCCTTAGGGTAGCTAGATATCAACCTATCTAAGGTTACCTGCCAAGGAAAATGGGTATCCTAAGAATCTAGGCCATGTTAGGATACGGGGTATCGATTTACCCTATTACCTTATTCTATCTCATGAATTTACCCTCCACACTCTCACACTCAACCACACACAACCATCTCACATGATACCACACTCACAAGGCTCTCCTATAGGTTTTTCCCTACTAGTTTAGGTATAGGCTATCCTATAGGCTACTTTACACACTCACTTAGGCCCTCTCTCTCTCACACACAACCTCAACTACACACACACACAAGGCTCCTTTGTGGACTGATTTGGAATGTTGGTGGACTGATTTTGAAGTGAAAGGGGCTGTTATTTGGAGTATCATATGGGGACTGTGGTGGGTTAACAAGGGGCAGCCATTAGGCTATGTTAGGACTGTCAAAGGGGCTACAAAGGGGCAGCAAAGAAGGGTGTTTTGGGCTGTCATTTGGACAGCAAGGTGGGGGCAATTTCTGGACTGCTATGGGGGCTGTCATTAGGCTTAGGGACAGCCAAGTAGGGACTGAAATAGACAGTCCAAGTGGGGAAATCTGGACTGTTTTGGACAGTCCAGATGCTGGGTATTTGGGGGCTGCATGGTGGGAAAAGAAGGCTGTTTTTGAGGGTGAATTTGGACTGTTATGGACAGAATTTATGGAAAAAAATATGGGGCTGTCAAGTGGGGTTTTTGGGGCTGCCATGGGGCTGTGTGCCCCCCTCTAATCCTGCTGGATTCAGCAGCATAACTCCCCCCTCTTGCCTCTTCAAATCCCACTCTCACTATCCCTCTATCACTCTCTCACAACTCACCTCTAACTCTCCCACTTACACACAAACATAACCACAAACACCACCACTACACATACACCCACACAACACTCATACACACCCCCATGGCCGACCATGGCTGCTCTCTCCAACCCACACAACAACATCACACAACAACACAATGTCCACCATATACAATATATATATATATATATTTATATATTATATGATATATCTATATAATATATCTATATGATATATATAATATAGATATATATAATATATATATATATATAATATATATATGATATATATATATATATCTATTATATATATAGATATTATATATATATATATATATAATATATATATATAGATATATATATATATTATACTATATATATATATATTAATATATATATATATATATCTATATATATATTCTAATATATATATATATATATATATATATATACATATAGTAAAAAAAAAAATATATATATATATATATATATATCTATATATATATATATATATCTATATATATATATATATATATATATATACCATATAGGAATATATATATATATTGAAGATATTATATTAACCTATATATATTTTTTTTATATATATATAATATATATATATCTATATATATATATATATATAATATATATATATATATATATCTTATATATATATATATATATATTTTTTTTTTTTTATATATATTTTTTTATATATAGTTATATATAACTATATATATATATATATATATATATATATATATATATATATATATATATATATATATATCTATATATATATATATATATATATATATATATAAAAGAACATATATAGGAAATAAATATGATACATTAAGATACTTGGAAAAAACATTCTAAAACATGTCAAAATCTGGAATGATAGGAAGAACAACACAAAAATCAATATACATTAATATCCATGTGTCCAAAGAGGGTTTTTCCTATTGGGACACAATCCTACATGTGGACACCCCTGGAAATATCCAAATGGACATAAAATAGTCTCTAATGGAGACTCCACCATGGGAATCATTCCTATTGGGTTTCTAACCAATCTACATGAGAGAGAAATAAATTTGGAGAAGAGATTACCAAGTTTGGAGAAGAAATCAATGGTGAGCTTTCAAAAGTGGAAGGAGTCTTTGGAGAAGAAGAAGAAAAGTGGATGAGAATGAAAGGAAAGTGGTTTCTCTCTCCTCCCCACCCCTACTCCTAGTGGCCGGCCAACTATGTCCATTTCCCCCTTTTTGGTATTTACAAGTTTGCCCCTCTAATTGTTCTATTAGTCCTACACAAGGTTGCTTAGGGTTTGGGGGTTAAAAATGTAAATCTAGTGTTCTAATTAGCTCTAACCTAATCCATGGAGTCATGATAAATCCCTCTAACTTTTGATGGTAATATTGTGGGCCATGGCTAGCTAGGGTGTGGGCCCGCTGAGGTCAAAACTACCCCGGGTCCCCGAAACAAGTCAAAACAAGTCGGAATGAGTTGAAATTCGAACCCGATTCAAATAACCCCAAAATAATACAAATAATAATTAAATAATTCCAAAATAATTTTTAAAGTGGAAAATTACCAAAATACCTCTGTTTCTGGAAACTGGGGGTGACAGCGGATTTGCTAGAGGTAGATACGACAGAGTGGTTCTTGGAAGTGTCGTCTGTCGGTTCGATCGGCTCTCCCGCCGAATCCGAGACCAGATCCTCAGGGGTTATGAGAATGGAGTCGTCCAGGTTTCCATACTGGTCTCCTTCCGATCGGAGGTCGACTCCCGCAGCGAGGGCCTGAAGACCTCTCAGAGCTTGATCTGTCCCTAGAATAGCGAGGGCTTCGATGATATCAACTTCTTGGGGAGGATGAGTCATGAGGAGCCCTTCCGTGGTGTGTAGTTGGTCGTAGATGGCCTCTAATGCGACCGCTGGAAGGAAACCTCTAACGACCTCGGAGGCTGGGTGGGTTGCCGCCTTGGTGCCTTCAATAGAATCGATCTCTTGGGTGGGTTCTACCGCTTCCGTGTTGAGAATGTTGTACTTATTGGAGAGGTTCAGAGATGGTGGATGAAGGGGGTAACTGATCTGGTGAAGGGAGGAGACTCTAATCCGTCCGCCATACTGCCTTGGCCGGATTTGCTGTCGCTGGATTGGAATCTGGTATGAGAGTTCGACAGATGAAGAGGGGGGACCGGGTGGATGAGTGGATCTTGCTCCCTGAGGTTAGGGCTGTTGGCCTAGCTGGTTTCCTTTTGAGTTCAGGATGGAGACAGTAGCAATGCTTAGAGAGATGACCACACAGATGACAGTGGGAAGAGTAGATGATGTAATTTTTGTAGATGATTTATTGGGTGTAGGTCTGGTTGCCCATTTCAATGAGGATGTGGTTGGAGGGCTCGGTCGAGAGATCGAGCTCAACACAGATCTTCGCATAGTGGGCTTTGGTTAGATTTCTAGTGTCACGACCCGTACTCGCTTTTCGGACGCGAACTCGTGAACAAGCCAGCTACATATCGAACGGACTCCAGCCCGACTCGAATACGTAAACGCTGTCAAGGCTATGGTATACTGTCAAATTATGGCAAAATAATCTATATCTCAATCCACAATAAGAATATGAAATATGAATAAACACTATGGGTCGTGGTCTATAGCCCACTAGCATATATGTTCGATAAGACTCTAAAGGAAATAACAAGAGTCTAAACTGAATCAAGAAACATGATATCTCATGATAAGGAATATAAAGCACAAAAGGATAACAAACGTAATAATGATACCTGAATCCCACAAGAATCGTAAATTCTCTGCCATCCAGAACTACTAGCTAACTCCATGCAATCGCTAAACCTGAGGAGATCATCAGGTCCTCAGAGGACATAGCAAGATACATAATATACATGCCTATCTAACAGTTTTATCATGCACAAGAAAATAAACAAGAAAACAGGAATACGACAAATGACTACGAACACGAACACACGAATGCGAATACGAACACAAATATAAACACGAACACGAACACGAACACTAGAACAACTACGCGTAAATGAACTGCCGGATGAATGAAATACGAGATCAATGGAAGAACCAAACCCTCGTCCCGAGTGTGGACTCTCTGGTTTGAATTAAGCACTAACCCTCGTCCCGAGTGTGGACTCTCTGGTTAGCTCACGGCAAGACACCCTCGTCCCGTGTGTGGACTCTCTGGTGTAATTGGTCAACCCTTATCCCGAGTGTGGACTCTCTGGTGCCAATGATCACGACAAACACCCTCGTCCCGAGTGTGGACTCTCTGGTGCACCAAACAACCCTCGTCCCGAGTGTGGACTCTCTGGTTATACAAAATGATAATCAAGGCTATGGCAGTTCACTACACGCACTCGTTCTATGACATAAGTCAAGCAAGGTACTGACGAGAAACTCCAAAGGTGAACCACAAGACCAAACATGAACACGACTATATGCAATGAAAACAACTCAAAGAATATACTACGAAAAGCACATGTCCATAAACAGTCAAAACTGGAAAATGAAATACAATGCATGGAAATAAAACTGTCGAGGAAGGCAAGGTATACTTGCCTGGGGGTTGCACGGAGAACCAACAATGTATCGCCAATCACAAGTCAGAAAGTCCAAGTCATCACAACTGTCTCCGAAAGCTGAAATAAATGTTACCAACATTCTCAGAATAGTCAAATTAGCTAGGATTGCCTGTCCTTAAGTCCAATTCTGGACACATAGGAAAAACGATAATTTCGGGCAAAAACGATGTCCGCCGTTGGACCCGCTTTGTACCGAAAATTGTGCCAGAGTCAATGGTCCCTAAAGTCGTCAAACTACATATCTATGAATCCAGTTTTCTGATACGAACCAACCGTACGTCCAAAGTTGGATTCCGGCGGGCCGTGCACAAAATCACCCGTTGAGTCGGACCGTGGGGCCCGCAAAACGGCAGTCCGATTCTACTGTCTCAGAATTGGACCAAACTTGGCATACAGGACCAAAAAAATGATACGGTCCTGTTGGCGCAAGTTTTGTCTCGATCTGAGGAGAGTGCACAAAGTAATTGGAAAATTTGCACAGAGGCTGATATGGGGAATTTCGACGGATACGCATCAAATTCGTCGCGCACACGCAACCAATTTGAATTCCGTCAAAGCCCACACGACTACGAAGCCGTTACGCAACTTTTGATGCCTTCGGTTCGCGACCACGTCGCCCGGATTGGCGGAACGCACATCGTATCGGACAATTTTCTAGTTTTTAAAATAGGTTTTCGCCAATCTTTGGAATCTGATTTCTCGACGTACAGTCGACAAAATCAAATTCCGTAAGTTGTTTTACCGAGCCCTATAGGTTGTCTAGGGCTGCCTTCAGATAGTTTTCGAAATACCCTAATGTTTAGTTCAGAAAATGCATGCCAAGTTGGGTCGAGAGACTACTATAAACTCTATTTTGGAACAGATTTTTGCCAATATTGGCATTGAATTTTAACTCGATTCCATCTTGATTTAAACCGAAACTATCATATAGTAATGAAGGGGTATAGGTTAGGTGTCTACCTGCACGATCGGTTCGAGGATTGATCGAGCGTGGAGATCGTTTCCTCCCCGTGAAGTTGACCTCGCAGGGCTGCTGTTGCTGTGCGCTCTGTCCCGAGTCACGTGCGCGGCTGCTGTCTGCGCGCCCTCTGGCGGCCAGTGCGACCGTGCACGGCGGTGGCCCCGGCGGCGATGGTGCACAGCGTGGGGGTCGCGGCCTGGGTCGAAGAGTTTTAGGGTTTCGACTGATAATTCCTATGTGCATGCGTGTATATCTATTTATACAAGGAAGTTAAGGCTGGCTCGGTTTGGCCGAGTCCTCTACGTGGGGAGGAAGGAATTGCATGGGCCTAGCTGGCTAGGTCGGGTGCAGGCATGGGCTGTACTTGGGCCTGTCGGACTGTGGTGGCATGGCTTGTTTAAGTGGTTTTCTTTTTATTTATTAACATGTATATATACATATATGTTTATACATACATATTTACATATGAATACTTATACATATTTACATATAAATACTTATACATATATGTATATACGTACAAATATATTTATATATATACACAAACTCACATATTTCTATATATTATACATACACACATATATATAATATTTATATATACAAATATACATATAATATACATTTATATATACATACACACATTTAATATGTATCTATACACCAATACACATTCTTATATATATATGTATATTTATATATATATAAAAAAAATATATATATATATATATATATATATATATATATATATATATATATATATAAATATATATATATATATATATATATATATACACATGCACACAATTACCTATATATATTTTATATATATACACACACATACATATACATATACACACACACACACACACACACACACATATATATATATATATATATATATATATATATATATATATATATATATATATATATATATATATATATATATATATATATACATACATTTATATATCCATTTATTTACTATATTTTTTTATATATATATTTACTTATATAATAAATCTCCAAAACATCTAAATAATATTTTAATAAAAATACAAATCTCAATATCATTTATTCTTAGAATAGGGCCTATAAATATGAATATATATATACATAACATTTATTTAAAAATAATATAACCAATACTAATAAATAATATTATATACGAATATCCTCATAATAATAATAATAATAATAATAATAATAATAATAATAAGAATAATAAAATTTCATAAATCAAAATGGTGTATATAAACCATTATGCTCAGTCTAACAACCATAAAATATACGAGAATCTATTTTATACAAAATTCACTGAATAACACTAATAATAACATTTATATTATCTAAATTTCGAATACTAGAAAATATTCGTTAAATCATTAAAATGAAATACAATACCCTCATACCAAATTTCCTCAACACGAACGTCCTTGGACGTGACGCATGACTATGTGGCTTGGGCTGGTCCAGGTCCAGTCCGGTACAACCGGAGCACTTAAATGTCAAATATCAATAATAATAAATAATTAAACTATTCATAATGGTCATGTCACAACTTGGCCTGGTTTTCTTAGTTAGGACATCACTATGGCTCGGCCTGCCCCTACCATGGCTAAACTCTAGTCAAAGCATGCCACTGCACTATCTGTGCCATGATTCCTAGTCACCTTGTACTCCAAATCTTAACCCTGGCTAAAGTCGTCTACCGTAATAATAAACTAATTAATTATTTATAAAAGTCTAAAATCACCCTTTAAATCAAATAAATAACTAAAAAAATATATTTGAAAAATATATTTCCGGGAAGGAGAGCTACAAATCTACCCACCTTAAAAATAATTTCGTCCTCAAAATTCCAATTCATAACTATTCCTTAAAAATCAAAGGAAGTCTACTATTACCATAATATCCTCAATTTAATTTCTCAAAAATATTTATGGCCTTCTCTAGTCATTTTATACTCCGAGTACTTGAGGACTTCTATCCACCTTTGGTCACACTACTCCTCAAATTACGGTCACTAAACTTTATAACCTTCCAACTAATTGCTAACAATTCTACTAGCAGATATCTAGGCATATGGCAACTATAACACCTCATATCTAAAAACAACCAAATATTCAATAGTCAAGCAATATTATACAATAATTTAGGAATCTCTGATGAATCCTAGACAGCACGATCGTTCTTCACCTCGAAATAAAAGGGGACGAAAATCAATAGTACGGAAAGCAAAGAAAGTATAGTCGAGAGCATATATGGAGTTTTCAAGGACGTAGAGAATTTTTAGGAGAATTTTCAAGGCAAAGTGGATAGAGATTTCTAAGGTTTAGTCATTGTCGTAGGCTCGTATCAGTACAATTACGTAACCGATACGATATTCTCTGACCTGTGTGGGCCACCAAAAAAACTTGTCACGACCAGCATCCGTTTTTCGGACGCGAGCTCATGAGCAAGCCAGCTACGTATCGAATGGTGTCACGCCCCAGAACCAGAATACTGGAGAGCGGGGGCAGACATAGCCAGCTACGTATATTGAAATAGAATACATCTCAACTATACGGTCACGGCTGTCTAGATATGAGGGTTTACTACAAGCCAACAGTCTCTTAAGGTCAAGCCTATTGTCTCAATCTCAAGCAAGTAATATAATTACAAGATGTTTGACCACCAAATATACAATAAAAGGCGTCCCAAATATTACATATCAGCTGATCATAAAGCTAGTCGTACAAAATACGAGGACTAGCAAGAGTTTAAGTCATACATGATCAACCCTAGGATTTGTTAATCATGTTTACAGCCCGTAGGCAGACAGTAAGTAAAAGTGCATCGAGCTAACAGGTGCTCGTCGGCTAAACGCCTCAAAAGAATAGTTTTACAATAGAGTGAGCGAAACAAATAGAAAACCCACTCGCAGCCCGGGTTCCTTCTAGTCGCCACCATTGGGCATGGTAGCTTGGTAGATCCTCGGGAGCTGCTCCGAAATCTGGCCACACAAAACCAGCTGGGTCAACCCCAGAAAGAGCAAGTGCCACAAGGGGGCCACGAAATAAGAACACAAGCCAGCAATCAGCACAAGAAAATTTAATATTTAAACTAGAATTTACGAAAACATGTCAGGATGATATACGACGAGATAACCATGGAACTATTTCGATAGCCAGGTTACAACCCGTAAACCAAACAAAGACCGGGGTTGTAACCCTTCATCTGAACATAACTTGGTTTTCCACCATTTATCGGCAAGATAATAATGCAAGAAATCAAGACAGGAAGCAATCTTGTACTGGATCAAGACAGGGTTAAACTGGTTATACCCCATTCAATCAATCACGGCCAAGCAAATACTACGGCTTACTACTTTAACTAACTAGGGTTATCACAGGCCTAATTACTAACAAGATGCAGTGAGATTGTTCCACAGCCACAAGCCCTGCAGACCATCCAGGTTACCCAGGTCGAAAATTAGGGGTTGAATTCAGGTGGGTACATCACCCAGAAGACAAATGTACCCTTAGGTGACTTAGAGGGTGCAACACGCGACGGTGTGCTGGAAATGTGCCCTACTCGACGGCAGGCTACAGGTCCCAAGAGCGCCCAGGTAACGGGATTGCCTGTAGCTGTGTCATCTCTTCATGACTACCGTGTTATTCTAGTTATTAACCTTAATCCATCTTAGTAGGAACTCCTGACCGTGGTACTCAGGAGTCCCATCCTAGACATGATGCAAGACAGGACAAGTAGATTTAACAAGCAAGCAAGAAAGAACTACTACGGTGTCAAGGCAGGTCAAGTTAAGCTAGCCGTCGCAACAGCATTAAGATAAATCATGTCAGGGTACTTGTCAGGAGTGTGCCACGACGGGCCACTATCATGTCAGGTTGGTCAAGTCAGGAGTGCACCACTACGGGTCACTGTCGTGTTATGCTAGTTCCTTGTCATACCATGCCATGTACAATAGTCATTCCAAACATATTAAGTAAAATCAAGTTCATGACAAAAGGCATAAGGATATAAAATGGGCATAAAATATCTAATAAAATATCAATAAACAGGGCTATAGAAGAGCCAAGCTTAAAGAAATAAAACTAAAACTCCAAGAGCCAATGGGTTAAGCAAGGGGTCAGGGGAGCAGCATAGGTGAAAAGTCACGCACGCTGAGAGAGAGAGAGCAGCGTAGGTGAAAAGTCACGCACGCTACAGGGAGCAACGTAGGTGAAAAGTCACGCACGCTGAGAGAGCAGCGTAGGTGAAAAGTCACGCACGCTGCAGGGAGCAGTGTAGGCGAAAAGTCACGCACGCTGAGAGAGCAGCGTAGGTAAAAAGTCACGCACGCTACAGGAAGCAGTGTAGGTAAAAGTCACGTACGCTGAGAGAGCAGCGTAGGTGAAAAGTCACGCACGCTACAGGAAGCAGCGTAGGTGAAAAGTCACGCACGCTGAGAGAGCAGCGTAGGTGAAAAGTCATGCACGCTACAGGGAGCAGCGTAGGTGAAAAGTCACGTACGCTGAGAGAGCAGCGTAGGTGAAAAGTCACGTACGCTACAGGGAGCAGTGTAGGTGAAAAGTCACGCACGCTGAGAGAGCAGCGTAGGTGAAAAGTCACGCACGCTACAGGAGACACGCTTCCAACAGAAAGCGTACTCAAGCCTACGTACGCAGTGCTAAAGAGCGCGCGTAGCTCCGGGTGCGTAAGCTAAATAGCTCTGCACACTGCTCACTGTCTTCTCCAACAGCAAGAACACCATGGCTGAACCCAAGCTTCAAAATTCATAACTTGGCCATCCGAACTCCAAATCCGGATTTCCAAAGCTCCAACTGGAGTGAAACTGAATGCTCTTCCACATGGAAACATCAAAACCCAAGAAAATCCAACCAAAGTAGCTCAAACCATGCAAAATCCAAAATAGAAATAACTTAGATCTAGAGCAAAGGAGACTTCAAATCTCAAAATATCAAGTTCTAATATTGATCACCATGTCCTAATCTAGCAAATAAACCAAGAAAATAGGGCTCTCATGAAGTGGCAAGGTACACTTGCCTAGGGTTGGGAGAGTTGTGGAGGAAGGAGAAAAAGAAGAAGAAGGAAATTAATGGTAGGAAGTTATGAGGAGAGAGAGTGGTAGGTGGGGGTTATAAAGAGGGTGAGTTGTGGTGGGTTGAGGGGGTAGCATAGGGTAAGGTGATCCAACTCACATAAAACCGAACCAATCCAAATAAAATCGAGCCATGCCAAAACCCAAAATACGAGAAATACCGAAATCCCACAAGTTGAGAAAATAAAATACATGCCAAAATCCGAATACGAGTATAAATACGAAACACGAGAAAATATGGGAAATTCGGGAAATGAGGGTGACAACTCTACCCACCTTAAAAGAATTTCATCCTAGGAATTTAATCAAGGAGCTAGAGATTGCCACGACAAGCTATATTAAGCACATGCAAGCTACACTAAGCAGTCCAATCATACACTCATACAATGCAAGCAAGGAAGGGAAAATGTAAGGCATAAGAAAGACATTATACCTCACGAGTCAAACAGGTAGGGATATCGCGATCGGATGTCGTCCTCACGCTCTCACTTGACTCACCCAGAGAGTGATGACCCCAAACAACACGGACTAATTTAATAGTCTTGTTCTTGAGTATTTTTTCCCTCCGGTCCAAATAGACACGGGCCTCTCCTCATACGAAAGGTTGGTACCAACAACCAATTCCGAATGGTCTAGGATGTGGCTCGGGTCCGGAATATACCGTCGTAATTGGGACACATGGAATATATCATGTACCTCACTTAGCGACGGCGAAAGAGCGAGACGATAGGATACATCTCCTACTCGCACTAGAATATCGAACGACCCTATATACCTAGGACTAAGCTTTCTCCGCACGCCAAAGCGAATGACGCCGTGGTTAGGCGAGATCCTAAGGAATACATGGTCGCCGACAGCAAATTCTAAAGGACGCCGATGAGCATCGGCCCAATGGCGCTGGCGGTCCTGGGCAACTCGAAGGTGATCTCTGACCTTCCTGACCACTTCAACCGTCTGGGAAATCAACTCGGGTCCGAGCATCTGCCTCTCTCCGACATCGTCCCATGCTAGCGGAGATCTGCACTTTCTGCCATAGAGGGCCTCGAAGGGTGCCATCTGGATACCGGCCTGATAACTGTTGTTGTACGAGAATTCCACCAGGTGCAGGTAATTCTCCCATGAACCACCGAAGTCAAGGCTGCAAGATCTCAACATATCTTCAAGAGTCTGGATTATGCGCTCTGATTGACCATCCGTCTGTGGGTGATAAGCTGAGCTGAACTGAAGACGAGTCCCCAAACTCTTCTGCAAGCTGCACCAAAAGTGTGATGTAAATCTGAATCCCTGTCTGAGGTGATGCTGACTGGCACACCGTGAAGCCTGACGATCTGTCTGAGGTACATCTCTGCTAGCTGCACCGTCGACTGTCCAACTCTGAATGGGAAGAAAGTGTGCCACCTTGGTAAGCCTGTCCACAATTATCCAAATAGCGTCTCTGCCGACCGGAGATCTGGGAAATCCGGTCACGAAATCCATGGTTATATGCTCCCATTTCCATTCTGGGATTGGTAAGGGTTGAAGAAGTCCAGCGGGCCTCTGATGTTCAGCTTTAACCTGTTGGCAAACCAAACACCGAGAGACAAACCGGGCTATCTCCCTCTTCATGCCATTCCACCAGAAATGCTGACGAATATCACGGTACATCTTCGTACCACCCGGATGAATAGAATATTGTGAACTGTGGGCTTCTGCCATGACTTCCTGTCTGATATCTCCACTGGGTACACAAAGACGAGTGCCGTGCCGAAGTGTACCGTCTTCATGGATACATAACTCTGGCCTTCTTCCTGCTTCACACTCTGCTCTAAGTCGCTGGATCTTGGAATCTGTTGACTGCGCCACCCGGATTCTCTCAACTATGCTGGACTGGACCTGTAGGCTGGCTATCAATGCCACGCTGGTTGGAAGAACCACTTTAATTTCCATCTTCTGAAGATCTGCCAATAATTTCTGGTTGCGCCGTTAGGAGATAAACTCTGGCTCTCCTGCTCAATGTATCTGCAACAACGTTGGTCTTCCCGGGATGATACTGCAAATCCACATCATAGTCCACTAGTAGTTCGAGCCATCTTCTCTGCCGCATATTAAGGTCCTTCTGGGTGAAAACATACTTCAGGCTCTTATGATCAGTAAAGATCTCCACTCTATCTCCATACAAGTAGTGTCTCCACAACTTTAAAGCAAATACTACCGCCGCCAATTCCAGGTCGTGGGTCGGGTAATTCTTCTCATGATCACGTAGTTGACGTGACGCATAAGATATTACCTTCCTATGCTGCATCAAGACACACCCCAATCCTCTGCCTGAAGCGTCGCAATAAACTGTGAATCCTCCGGTCTTATCTGGAAGGGTGAGAATGGGAGCCATTATCAAACCTCGCTTCAACTTCTCAAATGATTCCTGACACTCTGCTGTCCAAACAAACGGCACATCCTTGCGGGTCAACTGGGTCATCGGCGCTGAAATCCTTGCAAAATCTAAAACGAACCACCGGTAGTAGCCGGCCAATCCAAGGAAGCTGCGAACCTCTGCCACTGAGCTGGGTACCGGCCATGACTCGATAGCCACAATCTTCTGGGGATCCACTTCCACTCCTCCTCGGGTAATGATGTGACCCAAGTATGATATACGATCGAGCCAGAACTCGCATTTACTGAACTTGGCATATAACTGATGCTCCCTAAGCGTCTGGAGGACCACTCTGAGATACTGCTCATGCTCTGCTTCACTCTTGCTGTAGACCAGGATGTCATCTAGGAACATGATCACAAATTGATCCAAGTAAGGCATGAAAATACGAATCATGAGGTCCATGAATACGGTCGGTGCATTGGTCGCTCCAAAGGGCATAACAAGGAACTCCCAATGTCCATACCTCGATCTGAATGCTGTCTTCGGGATGTCCTGCTCTCTGACTCTGATCTGGTGGTATCCCGACCGCAAGTCGATCTTCGAGAACACTGAAGCCCCTCTGAGCTGATCAAACAAGTCGTCTATCTTTGGAAGAGGGTATCTGTTCTGATTGTCACCGAATTCAAGGTACGATATTCAACACATAGCCTAGACGTACCATCCTTTTTTTTACAAGAAGCATCGGGGCTTCCAAAGGCGATCCACTTGTACGGATGAATCCTTTGGTCCTCAGTTCTTCAATCATCTTGTACAAAATCTCCAATTCTGAAGGCGCCATCCTGTAGCCTCACGATACTGGTGCTGTCCCGGGAATCAAGTCTATAGTGAACTCAATCTCCCGCTCGACGGATCGGGAAGCTCCTGGAAGAAATCTGGA
>JANAVB010028818.1:728563-880207 GCA_029216955.1 Iris pallida
ATATATACACATGCACACAATTACCTAGATATATTTTATATATATACACACACATACATATACATATACACACACACACACACCCACAAACACATTATAGATATATATATAATATAGATATATATATATATATATATATATATATATATATTATATATAATATATATACATACATTTATATCCATTATTTACTATATTTTTTTATTATAATTTACTATATAATATCTCCAAAAATCTAAATAATATTTAATAAAAATACAAATCTCAATATCATTTATTCTTAGAATAGGGCCTATAAATATGAATATATATACATAACATTATTTAAAAATAATATAACCAATACTAATAAAAATAATATTATATCGAATATCCTAATAATAATAATAATAATAATATAATAATAATAATAAGAATAATAAAATTCATAAATCAAAATGGTGTATATAACCATTATGCTCAGTCTAACAACCATAAAATATACGAGAAATCTATTTATACAAAATTCACTGAATAACACTAATAATAACATTTATTATCTAAATTTCGAATACTAGAAATATTCGTTAATCATTAAAATGAAATACAATACCCTCATACCAAATTTCCTCAACACGAACGTCCTTGGACGTGACGCATGACTATGTGGCTTGGGCTGGTCCAGGTCCAGTCCGGTACAACCGGAGCACTTAAATGTCAAATATCAATAATAATAAATAATTAAACTATTCATAATGGTCATGTCACAACTTGGCCTGGTTTTCAGTTAGGACATCACTATGGCTCGGCCTGCCCCTACCATGGCTAAAACTCTAGTCAAAGCATGCCACTGCACTATCTGTGCCATGATTCCTAGTCACCTTGTACTCCAAATCTTAACCTGGCTAAAGTCGTCTACCGTAATAATAAACTAATTAATTATTTATAAAAGTCTAAAATCACCCTTTAAATCAAAAATAACTAAAAAAATATATTTGAAAAATATATTTCCGGGAAGGAGAGCTACAAATCTACCCACCTTAAAAAATAATTTCGTCCTCAAAATTCCAATTCATAACTATTCCTTAAAAATCAAAGGAAGTCTACTACCATAATATCCTCAATTTAATTTCTCAAAAATATTTATGGCCTTCTCTAGTCATTTTATACTCGAGTACTTGAGGACTTTATCCACCTTTGGTCACACTACTCCTCAAATTACGGCACTAAACTTTTAACCTTCCAACTAATTGCTAACAATTCTACTAGCAGATATCTAGGCATATGGCAACTATAACACCTCATATCTAAAAACAACCAAATATTCAATAGTCAAGCAATTATACAATAATTTAGGAATCTCTGATGAATCCTAGACAGCACGATCGTTCTTCACCTCGAAATAAAAGGGGACGAAATCAATAGTACGGAAAGCAGAAAGAAAGTATAGTCGAGAGCATATATGGAGTTTTCAAGGACGTAGAGAATTTTTAGGAGAATTTTCAAGGCAAAGTGGATAGAGATTTCTAAGGTTTAGTCATTGTCGTAGGCTCGTATCAGTACAATTACGTAACCGATACGATATCTCTGACCTGTGTGGGCCACCAAAAAAACTTGTCACGACCAGCATCCGTTTTTCGGACGCGAGCTCATGAGAAGCCAGCTACGTATCGAATGGTGTCAGCCCCAGAACCAATACTGGAGAGCGGGGGCAGACATAGCCAGTACGTATATTGAAATAGAATACATCTCAACTATACGGTCACGGCTGTCTAGATATGAGGGTTTACTACAAGCCAACAGTCTCTAAGGGTCAAGCCTATTGTCTCAATCTCAAGCAAGTAATATAATTACAAGATGTTTGACCACCAAATATACAATAAAAGGCGTCCCAAATATTACATATCAGCTGATCATAAAGCTAGTCGTACAAAATACGAGGACTAGCAAGAGTTTAAGTCATACATGATCAACCCTAGGATTGTTAATCATGTTTACAGCCCGTAGGCAGACAGTAAGTAAAAGTGCATCGAGCTAACAGGTGCTCGTCGGCTAAACGCCTCAAAAGAATAGTTTACAATAGAGTGAGCGAAACAAATAGAAAACCCACTCGCAGCCCGGGTTCCTTCTAGTCGCCACCATTGGGCAGGTAGCTTGGTAGATCCTAGGGAGCTGCTCCGAAATCTGGCCACACAAAACCAGCTGGGTCAACCCCAGAAAGAGCAAGTGCCACAAGGGGGCCACGAAATAAGAACACAAGCCAGCAATCAGCACAAGAAAATTAATATTAAACTAGAATTTACGAAAACATGTCAGGAGATATACGACGAGATAACCATGGAACTATTTCGATAGCCAGGTTACAACCCGTAAACCAAACAAAGACCGGGGTTGTAACCCTTCATCTGAACATAACTTGGTTTTCCACCATTTATCGGCAAGATAATAATGCAAGAAATCAAGACAGGAAGCAATCTTGTACTGGATCAAGACAGGGTTAAACTGGTTATACCCCATTCAATCAATCACGGCCAAGCAAATACTACGGCTTATACTTTAACTAATAGGGTTATCACAGGCCTAATTACTAACAAGATGCAGTGAGATTGTTCCACAGCCACAAGCCCTGCAGACCATCCAGGTTACCCAGGTCGAAAATTAGGGGTTGAATTAGGTGGGTACATCACCCAGAAGACAAATGTACCCTTAGGTGACCTTAGAGGGTGCAACACGCGACGGTGTGGAAATGTGCCCTACTCGACGGCAGGCTACAGGTCCCAAGAGCGCCAGGTAACGGGATTGCCTGTAGCTGTGTCATCTCTTCATGACTACCGTGTTATTCTAGTTATTAACCTTAATCCATCTTAGTAGGAACTCCTGACCGTGGTACTCAGGAGTCCCATAGACATGATGCAAGACAGGACAAGTAGATTAACAAGCAAGCAAGAAAGAACTACTACGGTGTCAAGGCAGGTCAAGTTAAGCTAGCCGTCGCAACAGCATTAAGATAAATCATGTCAGGGTACTTGTCAGGAGTGTGCCACGACGGGCCACTATCATGTCAGGTGGTCAAGTCAGGAGTGCACCACTACGGGTCACTGTCGTGTTATGCTAGTCCTTGTCATACCATGCCATGTACAATAGTCATTCCAAACATATTAAGTAAAATCAGTTCATGACAAAAGGCATAAGGATATAAAATGGGCATAAAATATCTAATAAATATCAATAAACAGGGCTATAGAAGAGCCAAGCTTAAAGAAATAAAACTAAAACTCCAAAGCCAATGGGTTAAGCAAGGGGTCAGGGGAGCGCATAGGTGAAAAGTCACGCACGCTGAGAGAGAGAGAGCAGCGTAGGTGAAAAGTCACGCACGCTACAGGGAGCAACGTAGGTGAAAAGTCACGCACGCGAGAGAAGCAGGTAGGTGAAAAGTCACGCACGCTGCAGGGAGCAGTGTAGGCGAAAAGTCACGCACGCTGAGAGAGCAGCGTAGGTAAAAAGTCACGCACGCTACAGGAAGCAGTGTAGGTAAAAAAGTCACGTACGCTGATGAGAGAGCGTAGGTGAAAAGTCACGCACGCTACAGGAAGCAGCGTAGGTGAAAAGTCACGCACGCTGAGCGAGCAGCGTAGGTGAAAAGTCATGCACGCTAAGGGAGCAGCGTAGGTGAAAAGTCACGTACGCTGAGAGAGCAGCGTAGGTGAAAAGTCACGTACGCTACAGGGAGCAGTGTAGGTGAAAAGTCACGCACGCTGAGGAGAGCAGCGTAGGTGAAAGTCACGCACGCTACAGGAGACACGCTTCCAACAGAAAGCGTACTCAAGCCTAGTACGCAGTGCTAAAGAGCGCGCGTAGCTCCGGGTGCGTAAGCTAAATAGCTCGCACACTGCTACTGTTCTCCAAACAGCAAGAACACCATGGCTGAAACCCAAGCTTCAAAATTCATAACTGGCCATCCGAACTCCAAATCCGGATTTCCAAAGCTCCAACTGGAGTGAAACTGAATGCTCTTCCACATGGAAACATCAAAACCCAAGAAAATCCAACCAAAGTAGCTCAAACCATGCAAAATCCAAAAATAGAAATAACTTAGATCTAGAGCAAAGGAGACTTCAAATCTCAAAATATCAAGTTCTAATATTGATCACCATGTCCTAATCTAGCAAATAAACCAAGAAAATAGGGCTCTCATGAAGTGGCAAGGTACACTTGCCTAGGGTTGGGAGAGTTGTGGAGGAAGGAGAAAAAGAAGAAGAAGGAAATTAATGGTAGAAGTTATGAGGAGAGAGAGTGGTAGGTGGGGGTTATAAAGAGGGTGAGTTGTGGTGGGTTGAGGGGGTAGCATAGGGTAAGGTGATCCAACTCACATAAAACCGAACCAATCCAAATAAAATCGAGCCATGCCAAAACCCAAAATACGAGAAATACCGAAATCCCACAAGTTGAGAAAAATAAAAATACATGCCAAAATCCGAATACGAGTATAAATACGAAACACGAGAAAATATGGGAAATTCGGGAAATGAGGGTGACAACTCTACCCACCTTAAAAGAATTTCATCCTAGGAATTTAATCAAGGAGCTAGAGATTGCCACGACAAGCTATATTAAGCACATGCAAGCTACACTAAGCAGTCCAATCATACACTCATACAATGCAAGCAAGGAAGGGAAAATGTAAGGCATAAGAAAGACATTATACCTCACGAGTCAAACAGGTAGGGATATCGCGATCGGATGTCGTCCTCACGCTCTCACTTGACTCACCCAGAGAGTGATGACCCCAAACAACACGGACTAATTTAATAGTCTTGTTCTTGAGTATTTTTTCCCTCCGGTCCAAAATAGACACGGGCCTCTCCTCATACGAAAGGTTGGTACCAACAACCAATTCCGAATGGTCTAGGATGTGGCTCGGGTCCGGAATATACCGTCGTAATTGGGACACATGGAATATATCATGTACCTCACTTAGCGACGGCGAAAGAGCGAGACGATAGGATACATCTCCTACTCGCACTAGAATATCGAACGACCCTATATACCTAGGACTAAGCTTTCTCCGCACCCAAAGCGAATGACGCCGTGGTTAGGCGAGATCCTAAGGAATACATGGTCGCCGACAGCAAATTCTAAAGGACGCCGATGAGCATCGGCCCAATGGCGCTGGCGGTCCTGGGCAACTCGAAGGTGATCTCTGACCTTCCTGACCACTTCAACCGTCTGGGAAATCAACTCGGGTCCGAGCATCTGCCTCTCTCCGACATCGTCCCATGCTAGCGGAGATCTGCACTTTCTGCCATAGAGGGCCTCGAAGGGTGCCATCTGGATACCGGCCTGATAACTGTTGTTGTACGAGAATTCCACCAGGTGCAGGTAATTCTCCCATGAACCACCGAAGTCAAGGCTGCAAGATCTCAACATATCTTCAAGAGTCTGGATTATGCGCTCTGATTGACCATCCGTCTGTGGGTGATAAGCTGAGCTGAACTGAAGACGAGTCCCCAAACTCTTCTGCAAGCTGCACCAAAAGTGTGATGTAAATCTTGAATCCCTGTCTGAGGTGATGCTGACTGGCACACCGTGAAGCCTGACGATCTGTCTGAGGTACATCTCTGCTAGCTGCACCGTCGACTGTCCAACTCTGAATGGGAGAAAGTGTGCCACCTTGGTAAGCCTGTCCACAATTATCCAAATAGCGTCTCTGCCGACCGGAGATCTGGGAAATCCGGTCACGAAATCCATGGTTATATGCTCCCATTTCCATTCTGGGATTGGTAAGGGTTGAAGAAGTCCAGCGGGCCTCTGATGTTCAGCTTTAACCTGTTGGCAAACCAAACACCGAGAGACAAACCGGGCTATCTCCCTCTTCATGCCATTCCACCAGAAATGCTGACGAATATCACGGTACATCTTCGTACCACCCGGATGAATAGAATATTGTGAACTGTGGGCTTCTGCCATGACTTCCTGTCTGATATCTCCACTGGGTACACAAAGACGAGTGCCGTGCCGAAGTGTACCGTCTTCATGGATACATAACTCTGGCCTTCTTCCTGCTTCACACTCTGCTCTAAGTCGCTGGATCTTGGAATCTGTTGACTGCGCCACCCGGATTCTCTCAACTATGCTGGACTGGACCTGTAGGCTGGCTATCAATGCCACGCTGGTTGGAAAGAACCACTTTAATTTCCATCTTCTGAAGATCTGCCAATAATTCTGGTTGCGCCGTTAGGAGATAAACTCTGGCTCTCCTGCTCAATGTATCTGCAACAACGTTGGTCTTCCCGGGATGATACTGCAAATCCACATCATAGTCCACTAGTAGTTCGAGCCATCTTCTCTGCCGCATATTAAGGTCCTTCTGGGTGAAAACATACTTCAGGCTCTTATGATCAGTAAAGATCTCCACTCTATCTCCATACAAGTAGTGTCTCCACAACTTTAAAGCAAATACTACCGCCGCCAATTCCAGGTCGTGGGTCGGGTAATTCTTCTCATGATCACGTAGTTGACGTGACGCATAAGATATTACCTTCCTATGCTGCATCAAGACACACCCCAATCCTCTGCCTGAAGCGTCGCAATAAACTGTGAATCCTCCGGTCTTATCTGGAAGGGTGAGAATGGGAGCCATTATCAAACCTCGCTTCAACTTCTCAAATGATTCCTGACACTCTGCTGTCCAAACAAACGGCACATCCTTGCGGGTCAACTGGGTCATCGGCGCTGAAATCCTTGCAAAATCTAAAACGAACCACCGGTAGTAGCCGGCCAATCCAAGGAAGCTGCGAACCTCTGCCACTGAGCTGGGTACCGGCCATGACTCGATAGCCACAATCTTCTGGGGATCCACTTCCACTCCTCCTCGGGTAATGATGTGACCCAAGTATGATATACGATCGAGCCAGAACTCGCATTTACTGAACTTGGCATATAACTGATGCTCCCTAAGCGTCTGGAGGACCACTCTGAGATACTGCTCATGCTCTGCTTCACTCTTGCTGTAGACCAGGATGTCATCTAGGAACATGATCACAAATTGATCCAAGTAAGGCATGAAAATACGAATCATGAGGTCCATGAATACGGTCGGTGCATTGGTCGCTCCAAAGGGCATAACAAGGAACTCCCAATGTCCATACCTCGATCTGAATGCTGTCTTCGGGATGTCCTGCTCTCTGACTCTGATCTGGTGGTATCCCGACCGCAAGTCGATCTTCGAGAACACTGAAGCCCCTCTGAGCTGATCAAACAAGTCGTCTATCTTTGGAAGAGGGTATCTGTTCTTGATTGTCACCGAATTCAAGGTACGATATTCAACACATAGCCTAGACGTACCATCCTTTTTTTTACAAGAAGCATCGGGGCTTCCAAAGGCGATCCACTTGTACGGATGAATCCTTTGGTCCTCAGTTCTTCAATCATCTTGTACAAAATCTCCAATTCTGAAGGCGCCATCCTGTAGACTCACTCTGATACTGGTGCTGTCCCGGGAATCAGTCTATAGTGAACTCAATCTCCCGCTCCGACGGTATCCGTGGAAGCTCCTCTGGAAAGACATCTGGAAACTCTTCAACTATTCGGGGTAACTGCACTGCTGCTACTGCCATCCGCAATGCTGGGGAAGATGGCTCCACTGCGCCTCTGGAAAACGAAAACTCTGGCTCACCGGGGATACTAAAGACAACTCTGCCAATATGACAGTCTATCCTAGCATACTGGTTCCTCAACCAATCCATGCCTAAGACTACATCATAGTCTGCCATAGGAAACTCTATGAATCTAGCGGGGAACTCCCTACCGCTAACTACGATCCGACAAGAGGAAAACACTCGATCTACTCCCACAAGGCCATTACCAGTAAGTATATTGAACCTCACTGATAATGACTCGGGCTCCAATCATATCCGTGTCGCGAATCGTGCAGACATAAATGAATGCGATGCACCAAAATCAAATAATACAGACGCTGGAGAGGAGTTGACGAGAATAGTACCTGCCACTACCTTACCTGGTGCAACTTCTTCTTCTATAGCCATCATCATGGCCTGACCTTGTCCTCTGGCTGCTGGCCCCTCTGCTGGAAACCTCTCTGCCTATTCTGGGTCTGAGCTTGGGCTTGTGCATACTGCTGGGGGTGTTGTTGCTGGAATGCCTGAGACTGAGGCGGCAAGGGCCTCGAAGACTGATACTGCTGCTGCTGAACTGGTGCTGGGGCTGGTCCTCTCACCGAAGAGCTAGAAGGGTTGGATGCTGATGAACCACCCCTATTCGGGCAAGCCCCTATCCTATGATCTGCTGCTCCACAAGCCAGGCACAATCCCTGCGCCCTGCGACAGTCTGCCACCACATGCCCTGGCTTCCCGCATTGAGAATATCCCATCGCGGAAGTCTGCTTCTGCTTCTGCTGCTGCGGGTACGTCGGGGTCGAATGCTGAACCGACGTTACAGAGGCCGCCCGCCTCGGAGTTCCAATGGTCAACCCCCTAACTGCCGGGGCTGGAGCTGATGATTGGTGCATCTGACTATGGGACCGCTTCCTACTTCCGGTCCTATCCACGATCCTCTGGAAGGTGTACTCATGCCTCCTAGCTGCTCTCAAGACTGCATCGAACGTCGGGTACTCGAACTGCTCAACCGCCAACAAGATCTCCAAATGCAGCCCCTGCTGGAATCGCTGGGCCCTATCAAACTCGGTCGCCACCAAGGTGGGGGCAAACCTACTGAGCCTAGAAAACTCCGATGCATAACTGTCGACTGTTCTGCCTTCTTGCTTCAAGTTGGTAAATCTGGTCTGCAGGTCGTACCGAGCCACAGCATCGAAATACTTCGTCTGGAATCTCTCCCTAAATACTGCCCAAGCAATGGCTGCCACTAATCCCATGGCTTGCGCCGCCCACCAACTGCGAGCCAAGTCTAACAACTGCAGGCGTACCATCGCCACCTTCTCATTCTCAGGTGTCCTGGCTGCTTCCAGAACCACCTCGGTATCCTGAAGCCATGCATCTGCGGCAACCGCATCTTCGGTGCCGTCGAAGAAAGGAGGGTTCAAGCACTTGAAGCTGTTGGCCGCCTGGTTCCCTGGATGTCCGCCTCGGGTCAAAGCATCTTGAACTGTCTGGTGCAGGGCGTCGCTTCAACGATCCTGGGAAGCTATCAAGGTTCTGATGAGGCCTACTAAGGTACCATCATCGGGCTCTGCGGGCTGGACGGGCCGAACTGGTGACTCTCCTCCAGTGGGCACAACTCTGGAGGCGACTCCGGAATGCTGGGCTTGATCCCCAGGTTGCTGCTGATCCACGGGAGGTGCTCTTCCTTGCTGATCGGCAGGGTCAGGTACAGTACCGCTGAAGAAGACGACACAGGGAAACAATAAGGAAGGACCAGGACAGATCAACGATACAAGCATGTAATCAGGGCAAGAATTTCAGGAATTTGAAAATACGGGCGGAGATCAAGGGCGAATACTGATTGAGACATCTATTCGGTAAACCCTCACATTTCTTGATTGACAAGACCTGCATGGGCCACCACTTAAACTGTGTCACACCCCAGAACCAGAATACTGGAGAGCGGGGGCAGACATAGCCAGCTACGTATATTGAAATAGAATACATCTCAACTATACGATCACGGCTGTCTAGATATGAGGGTTTACTACAAGCCAACAGTCTCTTAAGGTCAAGCCAATTGTCTCAATCTCAAGCAAGTAATATAATTACAAGATGTTTGACCACCAAATATACAATAAAAGGCATCCCAAATATTACATATCAGCTGATCATGAAGCTAGTCGTACAAAATGCGAGGACTAGCAAGAGTTTAAGTCATACATGATCAACCCTAGGATTTGTTAATCATGTTTACAGCCCGTAGACAGACAGTAAGTAAAAGTGCATCGAGCTAACAGGTGCTCGTCGGCTAAATGCCTCAAAAGAATAGTTTTACATTAGAGTGAGCAAAACAAATAGAAAACCCACTCGTAGCCCGGGTTCCTTCTAGTCGCCACCATTGGGCTGGAAGCTTGGTAGATCCTCGGGAGCTGCTCCGAAATCTGGCCACACAAAACCAGCTGGGTCAACCCCAGAAAGAGCAAGTGCCACAAGAGGGCCACGAAATAAGAACACAAGCAAGCAATCAGCACAAGAAAATTTAATATTTAAACTAGAATTTACGAAAACATGTCAGGATGATATACGACGAGATAACCATGGAACTATTCCGATAGCCAGATTACAACCCATAAACCAAACAAGGACCGGGATTGTAACCCTTTATCTGAACATAACTTGGATTCCCACAATTTATCGGCAAGATAATAATGCAAGAAATCAAGACATGAAGCAATCTTGTACTGGATCAAGACAGGGTTAAACTGGTTATACCTCATTCAATCAATCACGGCCAAGCAGATACTACGGCTTACTACTTTAACTAACTAGGGTTATCACATGCCTAATTACTAACAAGATACAGTGAGATTGTTCCACAGCCACAAGCCCTACAGACCATCCAGGTTACCCAGGTCGAAAATTAGGGGTTGAATTCAGGTGGGTACATCACCCAGAAGGCAAATGTACCCTTAGGTGACTTAGAGGGTGCAACACGCGACGGTGTGCTGGAAATGTGCCCTACTCGACGGCAGGCTACAGGTCCCAAGAGCGCCCAGGTAACGGGATTGCCTATAGCTGTGTCATCTCTTCATGACTACCGTGTTATTCTAGTTATTAACCTTAATCCATCTTAGTAGGAACTCCTGACCGTGGTACTCAGGAGTCCCATCCTAGACATGATGCAAGACAGGACAAGTGGATTTAACAAGCAAGCAAGAAAGAACTACCACGGTGTCAAGGCAGGTCAAGTTAAGCTAGCCGTCGCAACAGCATTAAGATAAATCATGTCAGGGTACTTGCCAGGAGTGCGCCACGAAGGGCCACTATTATGTCAGGTTGGTCATGTCAGGAGTGCACCACTACGGGTTACTGTCGTGTTATGTTAGTTCCTTGTCAAACCATGCCATGTACAATAGTCATTCCAAACATATTAAGTAAAATCAAGTTCATGATAAAAGGCGTAAGGATATAAAATAGGCATAAAATATCTAATAAAATATCAATAAATAGGGCTATAGAAGAGCCAAGCTTAAAGAAATAAAACCAAAACTCCAAGAGCCAATGGGTTAAGCAAGGGGTCAGGGGAGCAGCATAGGTGAAAAGTCACGCACGCTGAGAGAGAGAGAGCAGCGTAGGTGAAAAGTCACACACGCTACAAGGAGCAGCGTAGGTGAAAAGTCACGCACGCTGAGAGAGCAGCGTAGGTGAAAAGTCACGCACGCTACAGGGAGCAGTGTAGGCGAAAAGTCACGCACGCTGAGAGAGCAGCGTAAGTAAAAAGTCACGCACGCTACAGGGAGCAGTGTAGGTGAAAAGTCACGCACGCTGAGAGAGCAGCGTAGGTGAAAAGTCACACACGCTACAGGGAGCAGCGTAGGTGAAAAGTCACGCACGCTGAGAGAGCAGCGTAGGTGAAAAGTCACGCACGCTACAGGGAGCAGTGTAGGTGAAAAGTTACGCACGCTGAGAGAGCAGCGTAGGTGAAAAGTTACGCACGCTACAGGGAGCAGCGTAGGTGAAAAGTCACGCACGCTGAGAGAGCAGCGTAGGTGAAAAGTCACGCACGCTACAGGGAGCAGTGTAGGTGAAAAGTCACACACGCTGAGAGAGCAGCGTAGGTGAAAAGTCACGCACGCTACAGGAGACACGCTTCCAACAGGAAGCGTACTCAAGCCTGCGTACGCAGCGCTAAAGAGCGTGCGTAGCTCTGGGTGCGTAAGCTAAATAGCTCTGCACACTGCTCACTGTCTTCTCCAAACAGCAAGAACACCATGGCTGAACCCAAGCTTCAAAATTCATAACTTGGCCATCCGAACTCCAAATTCGGATTTCCAAAGCTCCAACTGGAGTGAAACTGAATGCTCTTCCACATGGAAACATCAAAACCCAAGAAAATCCAACCAAAGTAGCTCAAACCATGCAAAATCCGAAAATAGAAATAACTTAGATCTAGAGCAAAGGAGACTTCAAATCTCAAAACACCAAGTTCTAATGTTGATGACCATGTCCTAATCTAGCAAATGAACCAAGAAAATAGGGCTCTTATGAAGTGGCAAGGTGTACTTGCCTAGGGTTGGGAGAGTTGTGGAAGAAGGAGAAGAAGAAGAAGAAGGAAATTAATGGTGGAAGTTATGAGGAGAGAGAGTGGTAGGTGGGGGTTATAAAGAGGGTGAGTTGTGGTGGGTTGAGGGGGTAGCATAGGGTAAGGTGATCCAACTCACATAAAACCGAACCCATCCAAATAAAATCGAGCCATGCCAAAATCCAAAATACGGGAAATACCGAAATCCCACAAGTTGAGAAAAATAAAAATACATGCCAAAATCCAGATACGAGTATAAATATGAAACACGAGAAAATATGGGAAATTCGGGAAATGAGGGTGACAACTCTACCCACCTTAAAAGAATTTCGTCCTCGGAATTTAATCAAGGAGCTAGAGATTGCCACGACAAGCTACATTAAGCACATGCAAGCTACACTAAGCAGTCCAATCATACACTCATACAATGCAAGCAAGGAAGGGAAAATATAAGGCATAAGAAAGACATTATACCTCACGAGTCAAACAGGTAGGGATATCGCGATCGGATGTCGTCCTCACGCTCCCACGTTGACTTACCCAGAGAGTGATGACCCCAAGCAACACGGACTAATTTAATAGTCTTGTTCTTGAGTATCTTTTCCCTCCGGTCCAAAATAGACACGGGCCTCTCCTCATACGAAAGGTTGGTACCAACAACCAATTTCGAATGGTCTAGGATGTGGCTCGGGTCCGGAATATACCGTCGTAATTGGGACACATGGAATACATCATGTACCTCACTTAGCAACGGCGGAAGAGCGAGACGATAGGATACATCTCCTACTCGCTCTAGAATATCGAACGGCCCTATATACCTAGGACTAAGCTTTCCCCGCACGCCAAAGCGAATGACGCCGCGGTTAGACGAGATCCTAAGGAATACATGGTCACCGACAGCAAATTCTAAGGGACGCCGATGAGCATCGTCCCAATGGCGCTGGCAATCCTGGGCAACTCGGAGGTGATCTCTGACCTTCCTGACCACTTCAACCGTCTGGGAAATCAACTCGGGTCCGAGCATCTGCCTCTCTCCGACATCGTCCCATACTAGCGGGGATCTGCACTTCCTGCCATAGAGGGCCTCGAAGGGTGCCATCTGGATACTGGCCTGATAACTGTTGTTGTACGAGAATTCTACCAAGTGCAGATGATTCTCCCATGAACCACCGAAGTCAAGGGTGCAAGATCTCAACATATCTTCAAGAGTCTGGATTGTGTGCTCTGATTGACCATCCGTCTGTGGGTGATAAGCTGAGCTGAACTGAAGACGAGTCCCTAAACTCTTCTGCAAGCTGCGCCAAAAGTGTGATATGAATCTTGAATCCCTGTCTGAGGTGATGCTGACTGGCACATCGTGAAGCCTGACGATCTGTCTGAGGTACATCTCTGCTAGCTGTGCCGTCGACTGTCCAACTCCGAATGGAAGAAAGTGTGCCACCTTGGTAAGCCTGTCCATAATTACCCAAATAGCATCTCTGCCGGCCGGAGATCTGGGAAATCCGGTCACGAAATCCATGGTTATATGCTCCCATTTCTATTCTGGGATCGGTAAGGGTTGAAGAAGTCCAGAGGGCCTCTGATGTTCAGCTTTAACCTGTTGGCAAACCAAACACCGAGAGACAAACCGGGCTATCTTCCTCTTCATGCCATTCCACCAGAAATGCTGACGAATATTACGGTACATCTTCGTACCACCCGAATGAATAGAATATTGTGAACTGTGGGCTTCTGCCATGACTTTCTGTCTGATATCTCCACTGGGTACACAAAGACGAGTGCCGTGTCGAAGTGTACCGTCTTCATGGATACATAACTCTGGCCTTCTTCCTGCTTCACACTCTGCTCTGAGTCGCTGGATCTTAGAATCTGTTGACTGCGCCACCCGGATTCTCTTAACTATGCTGGACTGGACCTGCAGGCTGGCTATCAATGCCACGCTGGTTGGAAGAACCACTTCAATTTCTATCTTTTGAAGATCTGCCAATAATTTTGGTTGCGCCGTCAGGAGATAAACTCTGGCTCTCCTGCTCAATGCATCTGCTACAACGTTGGCCTTCCCGGGATGATACTGCAAATCCACATCATAGTCCACTAGTAGCTCGAGCCATCTTCTCTGCCGCATATTAAGGTCCTTCTGGGTGAAAACATACTTCAGGCTCTTATGATCAGTAAAGATCTCCACTCTATCTCCATACAAGTAGTGTCTCCACAACTTCAAAGCAAACACTACCGCCGCCAATTCTAGGTCATGGGTCGGGTAATTCTTCTCATGATCACGTAGTTGACGTGACGCATAAGATATTATCTTCCCATGCTGCATCAAGACACACCCTAATCCTCTACCTGAAGCGTCGCAATAAATTGTGAATCCTCCGGTCCCATCTGGAAGGGTGAGAATGGGAGCCGTTATCAAATCTCGCTTTAACTTCTCAAATGATTCCTGACACTCTGCTATCCAAATAAACGCACATCCTTGCGGGTCAACTGGGTCATCGGCGCTGAAATCCTTACGAAATCTGAAACGAACCGCCGGTAGTAGCCGGCCAATCCAAGGAAGCTGCGAACCTCTACCACTGAGCTGGGTACCGGCCATGACTCGATAGCCACAATCTTCTGGGGATCCACTTCCACTCCTCCTCGGGTAATGATGTGACCCAAGTATGATATGCGATCGAGCCAGAACTCGCATTTACTGAACTTGGCATATAACTGATGCTCCCTAAGCGTCTGGAGGACGACTCTGAGATGCTGCTCATGCTCTGCTTCACTCTTGCTGTAGACCAGGATGTCATCTAGGAACATGATCACAAATTGATCCAAGTAAGGCATGAAAATGCGATTCATGAGGTCCATAAATACGGCCGGTGCATTGGTCGCTCCAAAGGGCATAACAAGGAACTCCCAATGTCCATACCTCGATCTGAATGCTGTCTTCGGGATGTCCTGCTCTCTGACTCTGATCTGGTGGTATACCGACCGTAAGTCGATCTTCGAGAACACTGAAGCCCCTCTGAGCTGATCAAACAAGTCATCTATCCTCGGAAGAGGGTATCTGTTCTTGATTGTCACCGAATTCAAGGTACGATAATCAACACATAGCCTGGACGTACCATCCTTCTTTTTTACAAGAAGCATCAGGGCTCCCAAAGGCGATCCACTTGCACGGATGAATCCCTTGGTCCTCAGTTCTTCAATCATCTTGTACAAATTCTCCAATTCTGAAGGCGCCATCCTGTAGACTCGCTCTGATACTGGTGCTGTCCCGGGAATTAAGTCTATAGTGAACTCAATCTCCCGCTCCGACGGCATCCATGGAAGCTCCTCTGGAAAGACATCTGGAAACTCTTCAACTATCCGGGGTAACTGCACTGCTGCTACTGCCATCCGCAATACTGGGGAAGATGGCTCCACTGCGTCTCTGGAAAATGAAAACTCTGGCTCACCGGGGATACTAAAGACAACTCTGCCAATATGGCAGTCTATCCTAGCATACTGGTTCCTCAACCAATCCATGCCTAGGACTACATCATAGTCTGCCATAGGAAACTCTATGAATCTAGCGGGGAACTCCCTACCGCTAACTACGATCCGACACGAGGAAAACACTCGATCTACTCCCAAGGCCATTACCAGTAAGTATATTGAACCTCACTGATAATGACTCGGGCTCCAATCCTATCCGTGTCGCGAATCGTACAGACATAAATGAATGCGATGCACCAGAATCAAATAATACAGACGCTGGAGAGGAGTTGACGAGAATAGTACCTGCCACTACCTCACCTGGTGCAACTTCTTCTTCCATAGCCATCATTATGGCCTGACCTTGTCCTCTGGCTGCTGGTCCCCTCTGCTGGAAACCTCTCTGCCTATTCTGGGTCTGAGCTTGGGCTTGTGCATACTGCTGGGGGTGTTGTTGCTGGAATGCCTGAGACTGAGGCGGCAAGGGCCTCGAAGACTGATACTGCTGCTGCTGAACTGGCGCTGGGGCCGGTCCTCTCACCGAAGAGCTAGAAGGGTTGGATGCTGATGAACCACCCCTATTCGGGCAAGCCCCTATCCTATGATCTGCTGCTCCACAAGCCAGGCACAATCCCTGCGCCCTGCGACAGTCTGCCACCACATGCCCTGGCTTCCCGCAATGAGAACATCCCATCGCGGAAGTCTGCTTCTGCTTCTGCTACTGCGGGTACGTCGGGGTCGAATGTTGAACCGACGTTACAGAGGCCGCCCGCCTCGGAGTTCCAATGGTCAACCCCCTAACTGCCGGGGCTGGAGCTGATGATTGGTGCATCTGACTATGGGACCGCTTCCTACTTCCGGTCCTATCCACGATCCTCTGGGAGGTGTACTCATGCCTCCTAGCTGCTCTCAAGACTGCATCGAACGTCTGGTGCTCGAACTGCTCAACCGCCAACAAGATCTCCAAATGCAGCCCCTGCTGGAATCGCTGGGCCCTATCAAACTCGATCGCCACCAAGGTGGGGCCAAACCTACTGAGCCTAGAAAACTCTGATACATAACTGTCGACTGTTCTGCCTTCTTGCTTCAAGTTGGTAAATCTCGTCTGCAGGTCGTACCGAGCCACAGCATCGAAATACTTCGTCTGGAATCTCTCCCTAAATACTGTCCAAGCAATGGCTGCCACTAATCCCATGGCTTGCGCCGTCCACCAACTGTGAGCCAAGTCTAACAACTACAGGCGTACCACCGCCACCTTCTCATTCTCAGGTGTCCTGGCTGCTTCCAGAACCACCTCGGTATCCTGAAGCCATGCATCTGCGGCAACCGCATCTTCGGTGCCGTCGAAGAAAGGAGGGTTCAAGCGCTTGAAGCTGTTGGCCGCCTGGTTCCCTGGATGTCCGCCTCGGGTTAAAGCATCTTGAACTGTCTGGTGCAGGGCGTCGCTTCGACGATCCTGGGAAGCTATCAAGGTTCTGATGAGGCCTACTAAGGTACCATCATCGGGCTCTGCGGGCTGGACGGGCCGAACTGGTGACTCTCCTCCAGTGGGCACAACTCTGGAGGCGACTCCGGAATGTTGGGCTTGATCCCCAGGTTGCTGCTGATCCACGGGAGGTGCTCTTCCTTGCTGATCGGCAGGGTCAGGTACAGTGCCGCTGAAGAAGATGACACAGGGAAACAATAAGGAAGGACCAGGACAGATCAACGATACAAGCATGTAATCAGGACAAGAATTTCAGGGATTTGAAAATACGGGTGGAGATCAAGGGTGAATACTGATTGAGACATCTATTCGGTAAACCCTCACATTTCTTGATTGACAAGACCTGCATGGGCCACCACTTAAACCGTGTCACACCCCAGAACCAGAATACTGGAGAGCGGGGGCAGACATAGCCAGCTACGTATATTGAAATAGAATACATCTCAACTATACGGTCACGGCTGTCTAGATATGAGGGTTTACTACAAGCCAACAGTCTCTTAAGGTCAAGCCTATTGTCTCAATCTCAAGCAAGTAATATAATTACAAGATGTTTGACCACCAAATATACAATAAAAGGCGTCCCAAATATTATATATCAGCTGATCATGAAGCTAGTCGTACAAAATGCGAGGACTAGCAAGAGTTTAAGTCATATATGATCAACCCTAGGATTTGTTAATCATGTTTACAGCCCGTAGACAGACAGTAAGTAAAAGTGCATCGAGCTAACAGGTGCTCGTCGGCTAAATGCCTCAAAAGAATAGTTTTACATTAGAGTGAACGAAACAAATAGAAAACCCACTCGTAGCCCGGGTTCCTTCTAGTCGCCACCATTGGGCTGGAAGCTTGGTAGATCCTTGGGAGCTGCTCCGAAATCTGGCCACACAAAACCAGCTGGGTCAACCCCAGAAAGAGCAAGTGCCACAAGGGGGCCACGAAATAAGAACACAAGCCAGCAATCAGCACAAGAAAATTTAATATTTAAACTAGAATTTACGAAAACATGTCAGGATAATATACGACGAGATAACCATGGAATTATTCCGATAGCCAGATTACAATCCATAAACCAAACAAGGACCGGGGTTGTAACCCTTCATCTGAACAGAACTTGGTTTTCCACAATTTATCGGCAAGATAATAATACAAGAAATCAAGACAGGAAGCAATCTTGTACTGGATCAAGACAGGGTTAAACTGGTTATACCTCATTCAATCAATCACGGCCAAGCAGATACTACGGCTTACTACTTTAACTAACTAGGGTTATCACAGGCCTAATTACTAACAAGATGCAGTGAGATTGTTCCACTGCCATAAGCCCTGCAGACCATCCAGGTTACCTAGGTCAAAAATTAGGGGTTGAATTCAGGTGGGTACATCACCCAGAAGATAAATGTACCCTTAGGTGACTTAGAGGGTGCAACACGCGACGGTGTGCTGGAAATGTGCCCTACTCGACGGCAGGCTACAGGTCCCAAGAGCGCCCAGGTAACGGGATTGCCTGTAGCTGTGTCATCTCTTCATAACTACTGTGTTATTCTAGTTATTAACCTTAATCCATCTTAGTAGGAACTCCTGACCGTGGTACTCAGGAGTCCCATCCTAGACATGATGCAAGACAGGACAAGTAGATTTAACAAGCAAGCAAGAAAGAACTACCACGGTGTCAAGGCAGGTCAAGTTAAGCTAGCTGTCGCAACAGCATTAAGATAAATCATGTCAGGGTACTTATCAGGAGTGTGCCACGACGGGCCACTATTATGTCAGGTTGGTCATGTCAGGAGTGCACCACTACGGGTCACTGTCGTGTTATGCTAGTTCCTTGTCATACCATGCCATGTATAATAGTCATTCCAAACATATTAAGTAAAATCAAGTTCATGACAAAAGACATACGGATATAAAATGGGCATAAAATATCTAATAAAATATCAATAAACAGGGCTATAGAAGAGCCAAGCTTAAAGAAATAAAACCAAAACTCCAAGAGCCAATGGGTTAAGCAAGGGGTCAGGGGAGCAGCATAGGTGAAAAGTCACGCACGCTGAGAGAGAGAGAGAGAGAGCAGCGTAGGTGAAAAGTCACGCACGCAACAGGGAGCAGCGTAGGTGAAAAGTCACGCACGCTGAGAGAGCAGCGTAGGTGAAAAGTCACGCACGCTATAGGGAGCAGTGTAGATGAAAAGTCATGCACGCTGAGAGAGCAGCGTAGATAAAAAGTCACGCACGCTACAGGAAGCAGTGTAGGTGAAAAGTCACGCACGCTGAGAGAGCAGCATAGGTGAAAAGTCACGCACGCTACAGGGAGCAGCGTAGGTGAAAAGTCACGCACGCTGAGAGAGCAGCGTAGGTAAAAAGTCACGCACGCTACAGGGAGCAGTGTAGGTGAAAAGTCACGCACGCTGAGAGAGCAGCGTAGGTGAAAAGTCACGCACGCTACAGGGAGCAGTGTAGGTGAAAAGTCACGCACGCTGAGAGAGCAGCGTAGGTGAAAAGTCACGCACGCTACAGGGAGCAGCGTAGGTGAAAAGTCACGCATGCTGAGAGTGCAGCGTAGGTGAAAAGTCACGCACGCTACAGGGAGTAGTGTAGGTGAAAAGTCACGCACGCTGAGAGAGCAGCGTAGGTGAAAAGTCACGCACGCTACAGGAGACACGCTTCCAACAGGAAGCGTACTCAAGCCTGCGTACGCAGCGCTAAAGAGCGCGCGTAGCTCAGGGTGCGTAAGCTAAATAGCTCTGCACACTGCTCACTGTCTTCTCCAAACAGCAAGAACACCATGGCTGAACCCAAGCTTCAAAATTCATAACTTGGCCATCCGAACTCAAAATCCGGATTTCCAAAGCTCCAACTGGAGTAAAACTGAATGCTCTTCCACATGGAAACATCAAAACCCAAGAAAATCCAACCAAAGTAGCTCAAACCATGCAAAATCCGAAAATAGAAATAACTTAGATCTAGAGCAAAGAAGACTTCAAATCTCAAAACACCAAGTTCTAATGTTGATCACCATGTCCTAATCTAGCAAATGAACCAAGAAAATAGGGCTCTCATGAAGTGGCAAGGTGCACTTGCCTAGGGTTGGGAGAGTTGTGGAGGAAGGAGAAGAAGAAGAAGAAGAAGGAAATTAATGGTGGAAGTTATGAGGAGAGAGAGTGGTAGATGGGGGTTATAAAGAGGTTGAGTTGTGGTGGGTTGAGGGGGTAGCATAGGTAAGGTGATCCAACTCACATAAAACCGAACCAATCCAAATAAAATCAAGCCATGCCAAAATCCAAAATACGGGAAATACCGAAATCCCACAAGTTGAGAAAAATAAAAATACATACCAAAATCTAGATACGAGTATAAATACGAAACACGAGAAAATATAGAAAATTCGGGAAATGAGGGTGACAAATGGACTCCAGCCTGACTCGAATACGTAAACGCTGTTAAGGCTATGGTATACTGCAAAATTGTGGCAAAATAAATCTATATCTCAATCCACAATAAGAATATAAAATATGACTGAACACTATGGGTCGTGGTCTGCAGCCCACTAGCATATATGTCCGATAAGACTCTAAAGGAAATAACAAGAGTCTAAACTGAATCAAGAAACATGATATCTCAGGATAAGGAATGTAAAGCACGAAAGGATAACAAACGTAATAATGATACCTGAATCCCACAAGAATCGCAAATCCTTCGCCATCCAGAACTACTAGCTAACTCCATGCAATCGCTAAACCTGACGAGATCATCAGGTCCTCAGAGGACATAGCAAGATACATAATATACATGCCTATCTAACAGTTTTATCATGTGCAAGAAAATAAACAAGAAAATAGGAACACGACAAATGACTACGAACACAAACACGAACACACGAATACGAACACGAACACGAACACTAACACGAATACGAACACGAACACAAATATGAACACGAACACGAACACAAATATGAACACGAACACAAAGGAATTGGCTATACGCCTAAGGGCTGCTGGCACGAAGCATATGAGAGGGAGGTTGGATAGGGTCACCCATGCGGCAACCATTGCTGAATCTTCCTTGGTGCTAAAGTTCGCTGACCACTTAATAATCTTTATCTGGAGGGAGTCCACCCTGCTGGTGCCTTTGGACCACACCGTTCTGTGGTCAATCTCGGATGATAGATGGAGCAGTATATGTTTAGGATCAAGAGGGTGACCCTGTATTCAGCAGAAAGCCGCCAACTGGTAATAACCTCCTGGACTCTGGAGAGTTTGGGGCAGCCCGAGGAGAACTTGAGGACGAATGAGTGGGGGAAAGAAGTGGCCAGGGATTGGAGTTTCTGGTCGGAGAAAGGCACTGTTGGCAAAGGCGATGGAGCCGAATATTCAACTTCGGGGAGGTTGACGTCAGGGATCAGGAGAGCTGGCCTGGCCGCTCAGTCAGGCCTAAGCATGTCGGCATAGGAAGGAACCTTAGGAGCCACCGAGATCGGGATCCCCTGGGGGACACAAGGGGGGCATGTGCCGCTGAGGGGTAGGGGTGGGGGGGTAGCACCTGTCTGGGGTCCCTCTCCCAACGTGGGTTGAGAGCAAGGAGGTCGGCTGGGAGGGAGGGTCCAGAGGGGAAGAAGGGGGAAATGGAGGAGACCGACGATGCAGGCTGCCCGTCGTGAGCCACAACACTCCCACAGTGACCAACCCCTGCAGGTGGAGGATGGCCAGAAGAAGATGACCCATCGGCAGAGGGGCCACCAATATTATATATATATATATATATATATATATATATTTTATATATATATATATATATATCATTAGTCGGATAATTAAATTTTAATTTTAATTTGAATGTTAATTGTGGATTGTAGTCGGATTGACTGCTTGTTAAATCGTGGGTCCTAGCCTTTCTTTAATCCCGAAGCCCTTTTGTTAAAAAAAAACCTCCATTTCCCCTTAATTCCCTCACCCGTTCATAAATTTCCTTTCATTCCCCCTTAATTCTCTCACCACCACTCACCTTCCTAGCAGGAGCTTTAACTTTCTTCCCCACCCATATAACTAAAAACACTCACCATCTCATCCCAACCAAACCCACCAACACCATTACCACTACCCCTTCATCCATCCGCCCTAGCTGCCGACCCCGCTTACCCTTACGATCAGCCGACCCGGCGGCCCTCTCGTTGGTGCCTTCCCGGTCAGCCCCGTTGGACCCCCTCTGCCCGACCGAGCCCTTCCTCGAGGCCCCTCGCACCGTTGTCCAGATGTGTTCCTGAGGCTTTCGAGCCGGTGACGACGCACCGCGATCCGAGTCCGAGGCCACCCTTCTAATTTCGTCTTCCAAATTATCCGATATAATTTCTATCCGAGTAAGTCGCCCCTCCCCGTAGCTTAGTCTGTGATGGTTCGGTCTTGATCCCTCTACGGGATTCGATTATTTATTATGTAGCTTGTGTGTGGATACTTGAAACGATCCTTGGATCGCTGGTTCAATATTGTGCTTGGAAACATTGTTCGGTTAGTTATATTTAGTTTTAGTAGGATATAGGTTCTGTCGGATTTGAGGACACAATTGGTGTTCTATGGTTTTATATATGCTGTATTGATTTCCTTTAGAACATGTATGTTCTGTGGTTGGATTTATTCCTAATAAGTTTTGTTTGATTTTGGGTTATGTTAGCATTTTTATATGAGATTAAGTTTTATTAGATTTTACATGAGAAATTGGGTCTGATGAGTTTAGTTATTATGAATAAGGTTGTGATGGTTTTGATTAAGTTCTGTTAAGAGTTTTGATTAGTAATATTTTGTTAATTGAATATGTTCTGTTAGTAAAAATGGATTTTGGTTAGAAAATAGTTTTGTTCGTACTTTTGGTTTGATTATTTTTGTCAAATGTATTGCAATATTTTGTGAACCATTTATTATATGTTCATGTGACTTTAAAGGAAAATTGTATTTTTTTTAACTTAGAATATGTTCTTAGTTTTGGGACTCTTTTAAATACTTATTCGTATGTATATTATCTCGAAAAACCTTGTTGTTATAAAAATATACCTTATAGATATATATTTTACATTTTATTGGTTGATTTATGATTGATGTATTTTTTGTTAATTTGAGATTTTATTGTACCCACTTTGGCGATGATCAAAATGGTCGAGTGATCCTTTACGAAATGCAAACGCTACTGGATATTCCCGTATGTTGAGGCGTAAACTATTGCAACATATAATTGCTTGACCAAGTCTGATACTCTATATGTCCCTACCTTGTGTCTTTAATTTATTTTAGACTTTGTAGAACCTACTACTTGGCATTTTTGTATTTTTGGTGCAGGGCACTTGTGCCTTCTGATTTGACTGCTTCCCGGCTTTTAGAAGATCGCCCGCAGCGTAGCTTAGGGTTTTAATTCTTTCTTTATTTATTTTTCATAAATGTGTTGTAAGGTCATAAGCCATTTTCCTTTCCTTTTCTGAGCCTGTATTGTGCAGCTTAGGAATAATGTAGTTTTCTTCTTTTGTTTTATTTCGTCAGTAACATAGTTGTTATCGTATGCTAGCTTCGCTTATGAAATGGAAACCGAAAATGTTTACTTTCTAAAAGAAAATCATAAAAGTTTTTCTCACCTTAAGAACGCATTTAATTTTCAAGTTTCCTAATAAACAAGTTCTCTTTTATGCTTTCCAAATAAATGCAAATGGACTCTTTTATACAAAATTGACAAATAGTGTAAAGCAACGTTAGAGTTAATAAATCGTTAGTGTCATTACTAAACAAAAAAATTGACTAGGATCAATATTAGAGATTGTAACTAGAATACCCTAGAAATGGTTATATTGGAACTAAGACATCCTCATAATCAAAGGTAGGGTTTCGAGGACTAGACTGAGATCCTCCTTTCCACGTCTCCTTTTACAAAACTCAAGGCAAGTACACTACTGAATTATGGTATTTTTTCTTATTGCATGTTGACACATTGCGCCACTGAGTTCTTCTCTATGAACTCGATATTGACTCTGGGTATTAGGGAGTAGTGTATCACTTGTGGCTAAACCTCACTTAGAATTATTGTGGATAGCTGAAGCCACACTTGCAATGAAGCCGGATCGTATGCTATAATACAAATTGAATCTACCAGCCGATCATAAGTGTCTACCTATTCAAATTACAATTATTTCATCGCATTAAATATTTCAATTGTTTCCTTGCATCAAAATATTTCAATTGTTTCAAATATGCAATTTTCAATTATTACTTAAAATGCTAGAGTTTGGAATTGTGTACTTGTTGATTCCTGACTGGAAACCCCCTTTCACCATAGGCGAGTTTGAGGACGAAAAGCTAATCTTCAATAGCTATTACGATCCCGACTTGTATTCCTAGGAGTCACTGGAACCCACTTTGGAGAAACTGTCCCGGAGGCACCTGAACCGGCTACTTAGTTAGCCTAGTGTTGCTTTATTTTATTTGCCTAGTTTTTCCCTTTTAGAACAATATTTGAAGTTGTAATTTTAGTTACAACTTAAGTTATTTCAGCATTTTTTTACTTGTAGCTTCGGCTAAGACTTATGTGTTTGAATTATCAAATAAAAAGTTTTTAAATTCCCGTAAAAATTTAGATGTTGTGACTATAAGTTCTACTATTGCTCAGACAACTTACTACCGTCGTCTCACCACGACGTTGGCTGGGCATGACACGACTTAACCCAAACATCTTGGGATCGGGTCGTGACAGTTAATTTTCTCATCGACTAGCTATATCTAAAACTTGGGGTAACTTATACTCGTCGGGCACACGAAAAACTTAGTTCTAGAGCAAATTTATACGATCATTGTTCCTTATTTTATTTCGAATCCTATGTAACCTAATCAATCAATTGCTATCTTCTAGTCGAAAATCTAATATTACCCTTCCTTAACCAATCTCTGAAACCTGACTTGTATCAGTGCCTCAATCAATATTCACACGTATCCATATCAGAATGCTCACCTCCCAATTCTAAGGTCAAACAGTAGTCGATATTACAGGGTCCTCCTACCCAAGCTCATATCACTCTGATTTCTAAACTTCGAGCATAGATTTCTTCTATTCGTATTTGCAATGTTCAGTCTAGGGGTCCGAGTCATTCAATAAATCTATTTCTAGGGTAAACTATTTCACGATCATCCTCGATCACGACATGGTTCAACGATGCAACTTACAAATCTCAACTCGCAATCCTCAATTCGTTCAATAGACCTATCAATCCAAACTTTCTCGAGTACAAAATCACAAGTCATAATCCATTGATCAAAACTTGCAGTATCGATTCTAATTCTGAGTCATAAAATCTCAATCCTACTAGTCCTTAATTTCGTACATATATCTCATCGCACAATCGTAAGATCACCTATTATAAATCACTGGGTCATATTATTCTCATTTTAATGATTATTATTCCGTCAATATTTTTGTTTCACATAGTTCAACTATCATTTATTCATGTATACTTCAAGTTTATCTTATCAAGTCATCCAAATATTTCTTTCTATCAAAATCCTAAGGTATAAAATCCATCTGAATAATAATATTTTATATGATCATTATTCCTCGAATTAGAGTACCCATGAGTTATCGCATATCGATCTTTGATACTCCTCAATACCATCGATGATATACATAACCTGACGATCTTTCTTTACAACGAACTCCGAGTCGTGCAACTAATACTATCGCCCAACTGGATATATGATCAACTCTTACAAACCCAAAATCAATTTCGTTATAGCTATCCTCTGAACAAGTCATATGATCAATTCGTTCAAGTCCAAATTATATTTGTTATCGTCTATCTTAGTCATCGCGCAACATAATTTTTCAAATCACATCGTTCTATGCCAACTCAAGTCATTGAGCAACATTTATCCCAAATCCTTAGAGTCATTCTTGTATCTTCATATCATTTCCATGCATGTTGTCCTCCAATCGTGCTATTTTTTCCTTAGTCAAAATCGAGATTCAATTTTGTTCCGTTTTGTATCAACATTTTCGTATACGATTCATATCGATTTCCTCGACCGAGTCTTCCATTCTATTGCACCTTAAATTTTCCTTGATTTAATTTATGTATTCTTATCACTTTGTATCTCATACTCCGCGTAATCCCAATCAGATGCACGTCGTTTCTCATTCGTTCGAATCAACTCATCCAAAACTTCAAGATTACAACTTACTCAATGACATTGAAACCAAGGCTTTGCATACCGCGACGCTTGCTGATAGACCCATTGGCACCCTGATCCTCAATTTGGTTGATATCCCTAAGGCTATCCCATACACCACTCAGGGATGAAGTTACTTGATAAAACTTCAAAACAAATTCGATTACTTCGAATCTCTATTTGGACCACTCCTCAAATTCTAAGCACGTTTATCTATATCACGTCGATGAGGACATCGTCCGATGGTACCCCTGTCGATAGTCATCATGCATTCTATGAATCAAGTTAAACCATTTCCATTTCAAAACGATTCGAATCTTACACATAACTTTGCTAACATCGACACAAAACTTGGTGTATATGCCCAGACCGACTTAGACAACCGTGTCTTATGTGAAACCATCTTTGTTCACCTAAATTTCCTTCGTACGATTTTATAAAATATATAGACTTATTGTATGGAACATCCCACGTGTCACGACCCACACCCAGATATTAGCCTAATGATTATATCATGTTTTTGAATATGGCTAATCAATTAAGTTTAACATAGTGACATCAGTAATATTCATGTAATCACTGTTATGTTGCTACTTAAACTTAGCATTGTCCTAATATTAGCATTATCCTAAATATTCTATATCATATTGCTATGCTTGTATCATTTTATTCTGTTTGTCTATCATATACTTTCAGACATGCAATAAGCATGATCAAACATGATCAAACCAGGACATATGCAATAGAGAATTATTGATGGGCCAAAGACGGCGTTATACAAGAAGATTTCTTTGAACCGCCTAACAACCTATCCGGGGCCTCGCATCGGGGGTTCCGCTGCCCGGTCAGCGGACAGGGGTCAAGGGGGCAGCCCCTCTCGTCAGGGGTTCGGGGGTGAAGCCCCCGAAAGGTATTCAGATTTCCAGATCTGTTTATCTTCGGACGACCGCTGTCAAGAAAAAAGGCATTTTCAAGTCTGCTCAAATATTTAAAGAAAGGCGTCATCAAAGGGCTCTTGGTTTTCCTATTTTATCAATATATTTTCCATATTTATTGAGTCTAAGAATACGATGTAAACTGTATCATACTGGCAAATAGCCTACCCAAGAAACGTTTTCAAAATACCCTTTTATTTTTTCAAACTAGCCCACTTACAAAAGCCCAAACTACTTCCTAACTGTTTGACTTTTTCAAAAAGCCCAAAAACTAATTTGCAAAAACTCTAATAGAACCCTAGCAGAACTCGGTCCGAATTTGGCCAGAGTTCGGTTAGTGAACGTTACTTTTTGAACTTGGTCTTCCTGCAGTTACAGATCCCAACGAGATTTTTTCGTAGAGTTCTGTCCGAATTCTGTCCGAATTCTGTCAGAATTCTGTCTTTGGAAAAACTATAAATAGAGAAGGATTTTGATCATTTCAATTCACTCATACACTTTCATATCTCTTCTTTATAAGCCTACTACTTCTTCCAAAGTGTTCTGAGCTATTCATTTTCAAATCCCAAGCCAGTTACAATCCTCTAGTCGATTTGCCAGTGTGGTACGGTCTAGAAGTTTCAGAATGGTTGTAGTCAGAGGCTTGATTGAAGATACACACTTCACAATTGAAGTTGGTCGAGTACTTCGAATCAAAGCTCGTGTTGTAGAAGTTGCAAGAACTTCGGATGAAAACTTGTGGTGATTTTCCATAGTGGATTCAACTGGAAGCTAGAGTTCTTCCGACTGGACTAGTCCTCACAAGAGGGAAACCAGTATACATCCTTGTATTTGCGTTTGCTCTCTACTCTCTACTTTTTATTTACATATCTGTGATATATATATTATCTGTGATCTTGTTACTAACATTTTTAAATAGTTAATTTCCGCTGCCTACTCTATTCATGCCCCTCTAGAGTATTGCGCTTTACAACTCGTTCCTACAATCGGTCCTACAAGTGGTATCAGAGCGGGTGCTTGGTATATAGATATTGCTGCTCATACCAATTGCTCCTACAATTGGTATCAGAGCCAGTGCTACAACTAGAGGTATTATATTCTGATCCCAATTGCTCCTACAATTGGTATCAGAGCAAGATTCTTGGTATATAGATATTGTTTCTATCATACCAATTGTTCCTACAATTGGTATCAGGACAAGTGCTCCTTATAGAAATATTATTGCAGGTGCTCCTTATAGAGATATTATTGCTTATACCAATTGCTCCTTCAATTGGTATCCTAGCAAGGACTCTATTATTTGGCTTAACATCCTTCGTGTAGATCCTCATTATCAGAGCGGGTTATACAGATAAAGCAAGTTAATATTGTTATTATATAACTACTGTTACATAGATCACTGTATCACATATGGTAAGTATGTACTTCACAACTGAAGAGCAATCCTCAAATAGACTCATATTTGATGAAACAAACTATAGTTATTGGAAGACACGGATGAGCTTCTACCTGAAGTCTCTAGATTTTGACTTATGGTCAATTGTTGTCAATGGCTACAAGAAGCCTACTATCACTTCTATTCTCACATCCTCTATAATCAATAAGCCTTATTATTGTTATACGGAGGAAGAGAAGAAGTTAGCTAGCCTTGATGCAAAAGCTATGCATGTTTTCTATTGTGTTGTAGACTGTAATGTATTCAATCTTATTAATACTTGCACAATATCTCATAAAATTTGGAAAGTTCTTGAAGCTACTTATGAGTGCAGGTATGAAAGGAAAGCTAGCAACTCCACAGAGAAGGATAGTCTTCTTAACGATGCAAATATGTACATGACGAAATCAGGATTTAAGGTACATCATAATCCATTATACGAAGAAGAGCTTGTATGTGACAACTGCAAGAAGATAGACCACATCCAAGAAGATTGTACTACTACAAGAAAGGAGAGTCACTACAAACAATCAAATGAAGGAAGATCATTGTCTCACAAGTACACTAGCACGAGCATATGGTTTGAAAGCTAAGCAACAGATTCTGAAGAAAAAGAGAGACCTCATCAAGCTACAAATTTATGCTCAATGGCATTATCAAACGAGGTACAAAATAATTCTTTTTCTGAAGAGAGTGGATTTTCTCATAATGAGTTATCTGATGCTTTCAGTGATCTATTAGAAGAACACAACAAAGTATTAGATAAGTATAAGCAATCTAGAAAGGATATTCTATCTTATAAGTGTGAGAATGAAAAGCTTACTTGCTTATTAAATGATGCTAGAAATAGTTCACTTTTTGATAATTCTACTGAGATTTCCATACTGAAGTTTAGATTGCATGAGGTACTTGATTGCATTGAGAAAAGTACTCAAGAAAATGTTAAACTTATGGAGGAATTAGAATCAGAAAAGAAGAAGTATTCTATTGCTTCATGTAGAATTGATGCTCTTTCTGCTAAGTATGATGAGATCTGTGCTAACTCTAAAAAGTTAGAGATTAGATTAGGAAAGCAGGTAGTACAACCTATGACTCAGTCTAACACAAGACACTTAGCACATCACAAAGTCACACACGACAGATCATGTAGAAAGGAAGCAAGCACAGCTAAAGCTTCACATAACCATGCTTTCTATTACAAGTATCCACGAAGATCATACCACACTACTGCACGTTCTCATACTGCTGCACATAGTACTAATATTAATTCTTTCTGTCATTATTGTGGTATGAATGGACATGTTTCTAATCATTGTCAGATTAGAAAACTTGTTGATATGAACTTGTGCAAATGGGTTTCCAAAGCTAACAAATGTGGATCCAAGTATTGGATACCAAAATCTTCACCTAATATTACAGGTGAAGCTTCTCGTATCAAATAGAACCATAGAACATGTTGGTGATTGCAAAGCTACAAAGGTCATCTTCTATGTAATTGTACCAACAGAAGTGTGGTCACTAGAACTACTTCGGTAACATGCTTTCTAAATAGTTTTTAATATTTAGCAAGTTCTTATTGATTTCTTGCTATTAGATCTTATTGATATCTTTTAGTTGTTTATTATTTGAATTAATGTGAGACATAATCCTAGCATGACTAGCTGTTTAGCTTAAATGATTAGTTCAAACTATATAGCATATTATTTTCTATTAGTGTGACACATTTATCTATGTATGCTCTTCACTCTTAATTTTTATTTCTTGAAGCATGCATAGGAGTTTTTTTTTTTTGGTGAATATGTTTTGACTCTTCGCCTTTAATATTTTAAATGGTCACTTCTTACCGATTTGTCTTTAACATGTTATATTTACTTTGATCAGTATTTTGTGAGTATGTATGTTTAGCACAAGTCTTTTATTTACTTGAAAAGTATATACATATATTTTTATGTTAACCTTGTGCTTGCATAATATACTTCACTATTGATTCTCATATTTTATTTTGATTAACTTCTTATGAATCAATTACATTTTTGTCTGATAAAGTTTATTTATGCATGTTTTTGATCTTGTGATATTTTTTGTGTGCTTATTACGGACACATGAATAATTTATTTTTATTTATATATTGCTCATGTTTCTTATATTTTTTAAATATCTTTATGGGGATATATGAGTTAAGTTCAAGTTCTATATTATATTATTTTGAAAAGTAGTTTCAAACTTGTGCTTATCTCATACTTCAGCTATTTTTGACAAATTCATTAGCTTCTTCCTCAAAGCCTCTTTTAATGATGTATGTTTTTTTTGGCTTTTTGGTTGACATTTTGGATACATGATATTTTTTAATATCTTAATCTTGATAAACCATTGTTTGGGTATTTACTTCTTTTAAATTTAGGAATTCTGGATTTCAACGATGTTCGATGATACTGCATATATTCCTTTGAATCTAAGTTCTTAAGAGTAGAGATCATTTTGGGAACAAACCGAAAGGGTCCTTCTTTCATACAGGTGTAAATAGCCTGAAGCAACACGGTGTACTAGTCTTCGAACTACCGCTAGCTGGGAACCGGCCCCTACAGCTAACCCGAAGTGATCAATACTTTATAGACTTAAGATTTATTAAGGTGTACTTGCAACTATCGTCTAGTTCTGAATCCAAGGTACTGAACCCAGTCCCCTAGGTTCCAGAATACATCAACGTATCAAGGTCTTACATTTTGATTTACAAATGTTTTATATTTTATTGTTACCCAATAATTTTGTAGCACCTATGGATAAATGTAATTCATACATCTTATATCGTATGCTACCTTGTTATAAGATTTTTATGTCCATAGAATATTTTTTTATATTGCACTAATTCTTCTTAAATCCTCGGTTATTAAAGAAGAGATTTGTTTTGGGTACAAGCCTACAAAGGGTCTGTCTGTCACCACGACTACGGTCGAAGCGAAGCGGTACTTAAGTGTTCCCCGGTGAACCTTCGTTAGCTGGGACAGTACCTCTACAGCCAACCCAAGATTGATCAACGCTTTATAAACTAAAGATTTATTGAGATGTAGTTACAATTGTTATTTGATGGATTTTAGATTTTAGATTTGATGGATAATATTATTTAATAATTTAATTTTATAAAAGGTAACATACATTGATCTTCCATAGGTTAATGTTTGTCATCTTTTGATATATTCTTTTCTGTCACACTTTTCGATATTCAGACTTAATGATTTTGTGACTACTCATTGAATATTATGATCTTGTGATTTCGTCTATAACTTGTGTAATATTCAATGATTTTGAGCTTTATACTATTATCTTCTTATTTAAGTTACTTACTGTCTACAACAGTAATTCTTTGCGGAGAGAAGTCAAGCATATTGAATTTCTCTTTCTTAAAGCATTTCTTCTCTTTAACCCTACGGTTATCAGATGGACACCGTGCAACGACTTTAAAAGGGAAGAAATAAACTTTGATAAGAAGACCTAATATTTTGAATTAGTTTCCTACTTCCGAAAATATGTCTCTGAATTTTATTTTAAATTTTTTAGATTTTGTCAATACTATTATTTTTTTTGGATATAGCCATGTAAAGGTGGAGCCAGTTATCCCCTTGACATGTCATACACTTTTCTTTGGACATTTATCTAGTTATGTTTATTTGTTCAAATGGATTTATTTATGATTTATGGATTCTTTTATTGAAATTATTTCCGTGAGTCGAATCGCCAGCTTTCAGTCTGATGACTAAATGGACGCATTCGAACATTTACTAAGACAGTTTTTCGTAATAAATTTCACATTTTTTTGAAAAGTCTTTTGATTTCTTTTTGATTTATTGACTCTGTCCGGTACTCAAATTTTATTATTAAAGACAGTTTTCAAAATATTTTAATGTCTTGAAATATTTCTTTTATATATATATTGGAGATATATTTTGTTTGTTCATCTTTAAGCATTTATTTATTGGATATTTCTTTTTCTTGCCTAAAGATGATATTTGTTTTGAGTTTAGAACTTTATATGCATTTGATCAAAGGAAAGAAAAGATGCATATCTTGTATATCCCTTAGATCTTGTGATTATTTATTTTTTTATTTTATGCATATAAATTATTTTTGAACTATATACGCATATTTTAAGGGGGAGCAAATTAATTGTTTCAATTTTTTTTATGCCCTTAATATGTGGTATACCTAGTTCATCATGGACATATATTATTTTACTTAAAATATTTTGTTGAGTTGTTCATATTTGAATTTGTATCAGATGAGAGAATATATGATTATTATTATTTATTTTTAATTCTCTCATTCGAGTTTCTAAAAGTTATCTTGCCAAATATATTTACTTATTCTTATTTGATTGAGTTTAAAATTACTTTTGGCATTTCTTATTGAGATTTTATCTCAAAGTTCATGATTATCTATATTTAGACTGATCATACTTTGTGGGGGAGTATTCAAGTCGACTGAATTTCTCCTTCTCAAGTATTTTGTCTTCATTACCTTCATGTTTATCTGATGGATATATATTATGCTATGGTAATTGAATTCAAATGCATGAAATTTGGTATAGATTTTGCATAGATTCTAGTATACTTATTTTGATTTCTTTTTCAATGATTATACTATTTATGAAATTGATTCACCAATTCGTATGGGCAAATTATGAATCATATTTTTTTTGTGATCATTGTTGAAAGTCTCACATATTTTTGATTTTTTATATATACTAGATTTGTGAATTTCTATTCCTCATGATTTATTTATGACCAATGATTGATTCCTACTATATTGATATATTTTTTGGTCTATTTCAAAACACAATATGATAAACAAAATATGTTTTGAATGTTATTTTTGGATTTCTAGTTGGTAAACTATGTATTGATTGATTCCAATGTTTTTTAAGTTCAACCAACTATTTTTTTTATACTATAGTTATGCAATTTTCTAACCTTGTCGTTACCTTAATCATGATTATTTGTGCTTTCCTCCTTTATTTATGCTTGAGTTTATTTTAGCTCTAATTACGGGGGAACTTTTTTTTGATCATGTCAAAGGGGAGAGAAATAAGTTTAAGCCAGCACACAATATTCTAGTATTATGTGTTTATTAGTGATACATGCATCTATTGTATATATATTAAACTTAAAGGATTTTTCATAATCAAAAAGGGGGAGATTGTTAGCCCAATGATTATATCATGTTTTTTTAATATGGCTAATCAATTAAGTTTAACATAATGACATCACTAATATTCATATAATCACTATTATGTTGCTACTTAAACTTAGCATTGTCCAAATATTAGCATTATCCAAAATGTTCTATATCATATTCCTATGCTTGTATCATATTATTCTGTTTGTCTAAATGTACTTTCAGACATGCAGTAAGCATGATCAAACATGATCAAACCAGGACATATACTATAGAGAATTATTGATGGGCCAAAGACGGCGTTATACAAGAAGATTTCTCTGAACCGCCTAACGACCTATTCGGGGCATCGTATCGGGGGTTCCGCTGCCCTGTCAGCGGACAGGGGTCGAGGGGGGTAGCGCCCCCCGTCAGGGGTTCGAGGGTGAAGCCCCCGAAAGGTATTCAGATTTCCAGATCTGTTTATCTTTGGACGACCGCCGTCAAGGAAAAAGGCGTCTTCAAGTCTGCTCAAATATTTGAAGAAAGGCGTCATCAAAGGGCTCTTGGTTTTCCTATTTTATCAATGTATTTTTTATATTTATTGAGTCTAGGAATACGATGTAAACTGCATCGTACTGGCAAATAGGCTACCCAAGAAACGTTTTCAAAATACCCTTTCATTTTTTAAAACTAGCCCACTTACAAAAGCCCAAACTACTTCATAATTGTTTGACTTTTCAAAAAGCCCAAAAACTAATTTACAAAAACTCTAACAGAACCCTAGCAGAACTCGGCCTGAATTCGGCCAGAGTTCGGTTAGTGAACGTTGCTTTTTGAACTTGTTCTTTCTGCAGTTACGGATCCCAACGAGATTTTCTCATAGAGTTCTGTCCGAATTCTGCCCGAATTCTGTCAGAATTCTGCCTTTGGAAAAACTATAAATAGAGAAGGATTTCGATCATTTCAATTCACTCATACACTTTCATATCTCTTCTCTATAAGCCTACTACTTCTTCCAAAGTGTTCTGAGCTATTCATTTTCAAATCCCAAGCCAGTTACAATCCTCTAGTCGATTTGCCAGTGCGGTACGGTCTAGAAGTTTTAGAGTGGTTGTAATCAGAGGCTTGATTGAAGGTACACACTTCACAATTGAAGTTGGTCGAGTACTTTGGATCAAAGCTCGCGTTGTAGAAGTTGCAAGAACTTCGGATGAAAACTTGTGGTAATTTTCCATAGTGGATTCAACTGGAAGCTAGAGTTCTTCCGAATGGACTAGTCCTCACAAGAGGGAAACCAATATACATCCTTGTGTTTGCGTTTGCTCTCTACTCTCTACTTTTTATTTATATATCTGTGATATATATATTATCTGTGATCTTGTTACTAATATTTTTAAATAGTTAATTTCTGCTGCCTACTCTATTCAGCCCCCTCTAGAGTATTGCGCTTTACAACTCGTTCCTACAATCGATCCTACATCAGACACTCGGACACGAGTACGTGGGCCACGTCCAGCCTATGCCGCAGTATCGATGGTAGAACGCTGTCAAGTACCCAATAAATATCTACAATATCTAAATGATCTATAATAACCAATGTACTCAAATCACATCACAAACATCTAAGGAAGACATGAAGCATGAAAGATATCAAAAATCTGAAACAACTAAAGTCTACAAATGAATATACATGACCAGAATATATTGTAGACAAATCCAATAACGAAACATAAACCAAAATACAATGGCCTAGAGCTCTCCAGAGGTTAACTCGCGATCTAAAAATATATCGAGATCTGTCATCATGAAGTCCAGGGTGTGGGGCATAACATTACCTAAAAAATAGTTATCCACTCAAGATTGGGGCGAATTACATAACTCTTAAAGCAGTTCCATTGCATGGTAGAAAATATATATAATTTGTAATAGAATAAAATACATGACATGCTGGAAAGAAAATACAGGAAAATAGAGAAATACCATCATGAAAATATAAGAAAACTGATTATATGAATAAGATAGAAAAATATGTTAAACTATAAAAAATATATGTGATTTAGAGTATAAGACAGTTATGTGATTGGTTTAGGTTGTACATAAGTAATCTACGGTAACTCCATTATACATGAAGGTATAATCGACATATACATGAGTACACTAGGGGATTTAATCACATAACCACTTCTACTCTCCCACCCCAATCAATACACAAGGATCCGATCACATTACGTTACGTACATGATTGTTAGTTTCAACATGAAGCACATGAGAGTACATGAGCGCACATGAGAGTACATAAATAATACGAATACAAGGAGTACACGATGTACATGATAAAGTACATAAACATGAAATATCTGATGTACCCAGTAAGGGGATAACTTCTCGAGACAAGATCCATATAGTACCAATTTATGTTAATAATGTGTCAGCATCAAGTAAAGTAGTCTAGAGCAGGCAATATAGATACTATCATGATGAAAACAATCAGAGAATGTACACGCCTTAATTTGGTTGGAGTCTACGTACGCGATACGAACGTGTTAACACGGGATAGGTACGACGCTATGCTCCACAAGATGGTCCCAAACGATGTCACAGGCGGTTCCATCGGGTCCAGAATAGTCCAAATAGATATTGTAGTCCAAAATCATGATTCGGTACGATAATCGATACAATAAATAAGAAATGACTATATTAGTCGCAATTTATGATTTTAGGGAAAAGCATAACAAAAACGTATAACTATTTCTTGAAAGGTATTTATAACGCTTAGAAGCTATATTTTGTTTATAAAATATTCCTAGATAATAGTTGAAAACCCATAAATCATTTATAATACTCATAGAACTATACTTGTATATTTTGGAAGATTAGGAAAATTTTATAGTATTAAATCACCAATTTTTGTCAAATAGGATTTTAGGCTAAAACTTGATAATGGATTTTAGAAATATGATTAAATATTTATATAATTTCCAAAATAAATATTTACTATTAAATAACAATAATCACAATAACAATATAATAGTAATAGTAATAATCGAGGGTAGCAAAATATATATACATATACAATCCTTTTAAATCTAAAAGTTTATTTATAATATCTTGAATTTATATTTTTATATTTTTGAAAATACAGAAATATTTTAGGGCTCAAACCGCGTCCTGCTTACAGCCCAATAATGGTTAGTCCAATATAAATTAACTAAAACATTTTAATACATAGATAATGGATTTTTAAGACTCAAAAGGACTAACAAATCCAGCCCATAACCTATTTTCAACCAAATTCCCATTCTACAAAAATTATTATCAATAAAAATTTAATTAAACACTAGCTAAAATAACCCTAAATCCAATTAACTACTAACTAATATTGATTATAACTAATTTATATATATATATATATATATATATATATATATATATATATATATATATATATATATATATATATATATATATATGCTCAACGCCGTGGAGTCGCCATCGAGTCTCCGTCCCCGGCGCCTTCGAGTTGCTGCCCCCGGCGCCGCTACCTCCCCCCGCCGAGCTGGATCTCCACCTCGACTCCGTCCCTCGGCAGGCCTCACCGGTGCTCCGTTTCTCCGGCGTCCCTGTAAAACCCCAAAATTTCTACTATTTTTATTTATTAAAAATATGTTACGGATTTAAAATTTTGTATTGTACGTCGCGTAGTCGTATTATACGTCGCGCACGTCCTTTTATTTCTTTTTTGAATTTGCTCGACGAGTACGAATATGTGCGAGCGTACATATTTTAAAAAAACAATTTTTTTTTTTTTACACTTTCAAAATATTATATAGAATTATTATTCTTGCCATAAAAAGTCTATTGTTTTTAGCAGTTATTAATAATAAAATTTTTCGTGCAAAAATATTTATTTCATAAATATTTATTTATTTTAAATAATAAAATATTTTTGAAATTATTTAATATTAATATTTTATTATTCAAAAAAATTTATTATTTTCGAAATTAATTATTATAGTATTTTTGGAAAACATATTTTTGAAATATTTGTGACAGTTTAAATTTTGATTTGATTCCATGGATACATTTAAATAGTAAACTATCTATATTTTAATTGATTTAATTTTAAAACTAAAAGTATTTAATTTGATTTTAATTAGATTTGGATTTGATTCGATTGCTTTTAAACTAAATATGGAAATATCCAAATTGGGTTTAATCTATTCCTAATACTATCCAAAGTGGGAATTCCCACATCCTATAAATATAGGCAGGTACTCTTCCACATTATTCATCCACAAATTTTCTCCACCACAAATTGTGCGTGCCTCGTGTCCGTGATCCACCATCAAATTCTTTTTCCATTACATTTACAATTACATTATCCTTTTTCGTGTCGACAAACCCGACACCATCCAATCCGTAATCCTAGCCTACCCATAGCCATTGCCTCGCCGTCCCGTTCCTTGCCCTCCGACCAAACACCCGACTCCCTGCTATCCCCTCTCCTCCACCACAACCATTACTGTCATCACACCCCGCCATCATCGACACCCCATTGAACCCCTGCCTCAACCATCACCACGGCCAGCGTCGTCGTCGCCTCCCCCGTTCCCTCACAGCCGCCACCAAACCACCCTACCACCACTTGGCCGACCACCACCTCCGCCATCACCGCACCACCACCACGGCAGGACCCATCGAACCATTTCCACCAAAACCCCCCGACACCATCACCAGGACCACGGCCATCGGCCGGAAAAACCCTCCATCCCGACCAAGACACACCACCACCAGCGCCACAAAAATCCGCCCGCCGGCCGACAGCACAAAACCCCCAAAAAGGAAAAACCTAAAAGAAAAACCATCGCCACCACAGTACTCACCTCCGGCCGCCGGTGCCGTAACCGCCGCTGAATCCCGTCCCCTGCTGTGTCCCGACCGACCTCCGCCAAACCCTCCACGCAACCACCCCGGCGCCGACCCCCTTCGTGCCCTAACCACCGAACTTCCGCCACCGGAAAAACCCTTTCTCCTTCCGAGTTTCCTCCTCCGCCGCACTCCGAAACCCGCGCCGCCGTCTTCACCACTCACCGATCCCTTTCCCTCCGCCGCCTCTTCTTCCGATCGCCGCCCCGAGCTCATTATCTCAGACTTTCTCTCTCCAGCCCCCAGTCGCCGTAGCCTAACCCTCGCCTCCAGACCTCCCGATCCCTCTCCTTCATTTTCTCTCTCTATACTCTCTTTCTCTCTCGGTTGGATCAGCAGTAGATATTTTTGTTATTATTTTTTTATTGTTATTAATATTATCATTTCTATTATCAGTATTATTATTATTATCATTATCATTATTATAATTATTATTATTACTATCCTTTTTATTATTATTAGTATTAGTATTATTATTATTATTATTATTATTATTATCATTATTGTTATTATTATACATATATATTGTTAAAAGTTTTTATCATTATCATTATTATTTAGTATTTTGTTGCATTAAATAAATAAATATATAGTAATTATTTTGGGTAACAAAAGTATATTGATGCGTGATTTATACGTAATTTCAAAACTGATTTTAAGGCGTAAAAATATTACTGTATTGTTTTATGGTATTTTAAAACACAGTCTATGACCAAAATCCTATTTTTGACTAAATTGGATTTTTATCTCTAAAATGGTTTTTCAATATTTTTAAGTATTGTAAGTGTTTACCTAAATTAGTGTTATATATTTTGTATTATTTATGACTTTTTATTTAAAATTATATTTGATAAGAATTAGTTTTTAGCCTAAATCGCTTTCTTATATTTCTAAATAATTATTTGTAATATTTTGAATAAAAGAAAAACCTAGTTTTTATTTATTGATTACCAAACATAGTTTCCAAATAAAAGGTATTTTATAAAATAGTATGGATATTTATTATACTAAATTCTTCGAATATTTATTCTTGTCCATAACCAAATCCTTCCTAATCTTCTTGCAAATCTGTGCGTACCTTATGTCCATTCTAACTAAATTGACTCTTCTGGACCCAATGGAACCGACCGTGCCGACATCAGAGGTCACCTTGCATAGTTGTTACACCAAAGTTGCAGATCGTGCCACCTTGATCATCGCGGCACACCAGGCGTCCTACCAGGCAAGACACCTTGCCATTAGCTGTTTAATTATTTTTAGCTCATAGTTCATGCATTACTTATTTTTTTATGCAAAATAAACTGTGATACATGGCATAACTGTTCATTTATATTTCCTGCTGTGTATTATTTTTCTAACAAATTAAACCTAGATTTAAGGGACCACCTTGTGTGTTGCATTCATTGGCCTTGACACGTTGTAAACACGAAGTTGTGTGTCGCATGTAGAATACGGAAGTGCGTGATTGGCTGGCCACCAGTACGTACAAGCCGTGCGATAGGAATAACCGCTAATAGAGATTGCATGCTAGTTTGACTTAGCGGTTATAGTGGTTTGTGTTGTGGATGCAACACAGTAGGCATTAGGTGGGGAGGACAATTCCTTAGCGTATGGGCTTCGATGCACTTCCCTTGTGACCCGGACTCTCCGCTGGAGATACGGGGTTGATGACCCATGATTATTCATGCTCTTCCTGATAGGGCCTCTGGTGCCCAAAAGGGGACTACGCCGATCCTATTTAGCCAGGGCCCATGCGTAGGAAGGATTGTTCTTAACTACATTTCACTTAGAACGGTAGGCTACCCTATCCGTTAGGTACGAGTACTTTTGGTTTGGGTACTTGTATCTGACCATGGCTTGGAACAATAACTTGTCGTGGATTAGTTCGTCACATCTTGTCCTTGTTTGGTTGTAGGTGTGACTTACTACTTCGATGAGAAGGTATTGAACCTTGTTGGGGTCCGGATACCATATTGGATTCTTAGCATGGAAAGGTACGTCACCGTGAATTAGTTTACCATCTCCTGTCCTTGTTTGGTTGGAGGGATGGTACGCTCGTTCAGTAGGTGCGTATTGGAACATGTTATAATTCGATTTACTTATTATTTGAGCAATATTTATTCAGTTTATATGGCATGATATTATGTATCTTGTTACGTCCCTCTGAGGACCTGGTTGTCTTGCCAGGTGTGTGCTATTGTCTTTCGCAGGTGCTTTAGCTCTAGCCGTGTTCATTGCTATTTCTCGAGGATGATTGCACTTGGATCGTCTTTGCTTCGCTCGCCAAATTCATATCTTTACTCATGTACTTTTCCTTTACTTGTTGGTAGTGGATTTGTCTCCGCCCAATATATTGTATCAAGACAAATTCATTTTTTCATTATATGATATCTTTTATTCATTTATTCTGTGTGGATGAGATTAGTTATGGTTCTACTGCATTTTACAGCTTATGTATTCATACGAGGATTCCATATATTGGAGTATACTTCGTATGAACACAGCTGGCATGTCTACGTTCCTAGTCCTACGTATTTTGGGACTGGGGCGTTACAGTCCCCCCCCTGGCGGGTCAGCGCCACCACCAACCGTCGTGTCCCGAACCCCCTCGGGCCCCCCCCACCCCCCTCTCGGGCCTAGCGCCTGGCCCAGGTCGCCTTGGGACCCACGCTTGGTCCAGGACCCCTCGGGCCCCGCGTCCGTGCCACGTACCCTCCCCCCACGTGGGCACTCCCGCCTTGTTGTGTCCTCTCGGTTGTTGCATTTTCTTTTCGAATTTTGAATCCGGGTCCCCCTCCTGTGGGACCCGGTAGCTGTACTGCTGTACTGTTCCTTTTCATTAATAATTGTTATGTTTCCTAAATATATATATATATATATATATATATATATATATATATTTATTTATTTATATATTTATATATATATATTTATATATAAATATATATATATAATATGTATAATATATATATATATATATATAATATATTAAATCCCCAAATGGAAACTCAATCGAAGAGAGAAGAAAAGGGAAAGGAGCTCACAGTAGTGGTATCGGCATGGCGTCCGATCTTCGGTGCGGTGGCACGCCAAAGGCTCGAGTCAAATGCTGGAGGTCGGGGGGCGACGACGAGTCATAGTCGACGGCACTGGTGGCGTTGAACGTGGCTCCCAAGTTCTGGAACGGCGGGACTCAGATCGGGGTAGAGCTGCCCAAGATCTGGTACGTCGGTGGCTCGCCGGTAGAGGGCGCACAGATCTGGAGGTGCTAGAGGAGGACGGAGGTGGTGGTTGCGGGTGTGGCGGTCGGCGGAGCGCGAAATGAAACTCTTCCTCTCACTCTCTGAGATTTGTGGCGTTTGGCAGTGACGGTAGAGGTCGTGGTGGTTGAGAAGAATGTGGTGGTGGTGGGAGATGGACTGTCGTAGTCGGGGTGGACGGTGTCACGCTCCAATACCAAAGTACTCGGGACTAGGCCACGTGGCAATGGCCAGCTACGTATTCAAGTGGACTCCAGTCCAAAATCGAATATGCAAAGTTGTCCTAGATTTTGTGTAGCTACCACTATAACATGTTTATAACTCAATCCACAGGACAAGAACATAGATGATGGAAAATATGAGTACCAGTCTGCAGCCTAATAAAGATACTTGTCCGAATAGACTCAAAAAAAGTAATATGAGTCTATGAAAACTATACTACTATGCAGATACAAATAGCAGGGAATGAAGTATAAAATCACAAAAAAGTGAATACCTGAAATGGGAATTCATCAACGTTCCCTAAAATATCTCTGTAATCCATGCAGCTAACCTGGTGGAAAACCAGGTCCTCGACAGGACGCAACAAGGTACATAATATGCAAGCCAAGTGTAAACAGTGCTAGAAATATAAGTATGTAAACTGCATCGAGACAGGGTGAAGTAGACAACAACCATTCTATGTGATACGCTACTTTTGAGAACAATGTTCGATACGTGATCTTTCTAAATATAAATATGTAGATCCGATATAGAGACTCAACGGGGTGCAAAATTCGTAGCTCCGATATAGAGACTCAACAGGATGCAGGATCGTAGCTCCGATATAGAGACACAACGGTATATATGAAATAGTGTGTGCATAGTAGCCCAAGTAACTAGTAGTTTTCCTTCCCTCCCATGAGACCGTACGAGTCGAATCCACGACTCGCATGATCTGATCCTTTAACAGTAACGGTCAGCCATACATAGTAAAGTAAATATAACCTAATCAGGGTCATGAATCAACACAGGTTCTAGACTTCCGGACAATTTTGGAATATAGAGAGTCTGGAAAAATAAAAGTGTACAAACAGTATCCTATGGTACAAGTGTATCCAGGTTGGTACAACCACGGTATCGAGACAGTCTCTAATGACCGATATTAGACGTTACAAATGTACGCCTACACCTGAATCTGCCTCGGACGCTATGTATTCGATCGACGGTCCTACGTCGGTACGTATAAAATAAAACATATATTTAAAAAATTAAAACTGGAAGTGAAATACAAGATGGCAAGGTACACTTGCCTGGCTCCGATCACTGAAGATGAAAAGCTGGTCCAACGTCCAAGTCTGAAGAGCCAAAGGGACCTAGAATAATAAAATTTTAAAACTAATTAATATGCATTTATAAATAACAATGGTTATTAGTTATTGTTATTAACTAACCCTAGCTGCTATTTTATTATTACTAAAAGGATTAACTAATTAATTCATGTCAGGATCCTATTTTAGCCATCCTTCAAACTGATTCTCCTTAGATATATATTTTTTTCAATGCAGAGTAATTCTCCATAATGAATCATTGTGTTCCTCTCATCTAATTCTTCTTAATCGTCCTCATAATCATATATCTCATTATTTACTTTATATGAAATATTTTCCCTTTTTCTTTCATATGCATGCCCTTTGTTGCCAACCATAATACTAGATTACTATAACCCAATGAAGTAGGAGAAGGAGGCCAACTGTTCCATCAAGTCCTATACATATATACTGGAATTTTCTTACTGTTGTTACAAGACATCAGTATTATAAAACAACGAAAGAAAGGAAAAATATCTTGATAATCCCACAGTCCAGCTCACATGTTCCCTTATTTTCCTCACATCCATTTAGGGGTGAGCATTCGGTTAATTCGGTTCCAACCGAACCGATAACCGAATACCGAATTCGATCGAAAACCGAATAAGCAAAACCGAAATCGAACCGAATTTGTCCATAACCGAATTAAACCAAATCGAATTAAATCGGTTCGGTTTCGGTTTATTCGATTTATTTGAATTTTCTGTTTATTTGCACTTTTTTTGTTAATATATATAGTAACTAAATATACATATATATATTTAGTATATACCTATAGTATATACCTATATATATTTAGTATACACCTATATACCTATATATATTTAGTATACACCTATATATATATATATATATATATAAAATATATATATATATATATATATATATATATATATATATATATATATATATATATATATATATATTTTTCTTCTTCGCTTTTCGGTTTTTGACCGAAATCCAAAATCGAAACCGAATAAGAAATTTTAATATTTTCAAAACTGAACCGATTTTTTTTAAACCGAACCGAATCTCTTATTCGATTTGGTTCGATTTTCGGTCCAAAACTGAATAATGCTCACCCCTACGTCCATTATACAAAACCTATGCACATACCAGTGTACCAACTTCTCTTCTGTTCCTCACAATGTACTCGACAACATCTTTCCTCACCACTTGTAAGGGAACCTGGCATTTTCTCTAAATGTTACTCCTCCATAATGTCTTGCTTCCCATGCATAGTCCATGGCTAAACTTAACTTATTCTTAATGTAGGTGATGATATATTAAAGGTCACCTAATATGATGTACACGACCAAGGTCTCACCGTTCCTATAACAGTAATCCATCTCAATTCCGAATACATATTTCAGAGTCTCCTCTACTCTTCTTTATTCTAACGACACCCTCTCCCTACTATATAATCGTTTCTCGACACTTACACAGAACGACTGTCGAAATACCATTCTACTCCCATATTTAAACCTACTGTAACATGTGAGAAACCAATAGGCAAGTATTTTGAGATGATCACAAAGTGGAGATTCAAGTTATACCAGAGGGAAGAGAAAGGTCCCGGGTAGAGTCGGTCGACCATTCCATGACTCAAACTTGACGGCTGTCGTCGAGTTGCGACTGTCAACAGCACGAGAAGTGGCCACTGCTCCTCCGTGCACGATCGACGGGAGTTAGGCGAGCTTGTTGTCGGTGTTGCTGAAGACGGAGACGTCAACGATGATGATAGTGAAGGAGGCACCGATGTGGATGGTGGCTAGGTTCAGTCTTCTTCGAAAGGAGGCGGAAGAAGTGGAGGGTGTGTGTGGTGGCTAGGTCAGAGATGGGAGAGAGAGAGAGAGTATAGTAGGAGAGATTATATAGGGAGGGAAAGATGTAACTACCACTTTTCTAAAATGAGGGTAATTTTGAACTTTTGTAAAATTGATCATGATAGTTATTAATTAATAGTTTTAAATAATGTTAATGATAAATTGGTGAATTCTTGATTAATTTAATATTATTTAATTTGGTGTATTGTGACTTCGGTCTTTTGCTAGTGAACCTTAGAACAACTTAACCTAAGAGACTAACCATGACCATGGAGACCTAGTTAACATAATTGGATTAGTAATTAGGCTCTAATCTAGCTAAGAATAACTTAGAATTGATTTGGGGGTTTTAATTACGGTGTTAGTTTGGGCCTTTAGTAGAGGGGCTTGATTTGATGACTTAGAAAGAGGCTTTGGGCCATTATGACTTAACCAAACCCTAGCCCAACCATGTGACCAGCCAAGAGTAGCCCCTTCTCCCTATATAACACATCATTAGCCTCCCTCTTTGCCTCTTTCATTGAAACCCTAACCCCAGTTTATGTTCTTCCCTAAATTTGCCCCCTTTCTTCAAATTACCTCCAAATGGAACCAAATCAATTTTATTGCACTCCTCTTGTGAAGAAGAAGTCTCTATTGGTTAGCTAGCAAGGACTGGGAGCATTTGACCATAGGAAATTAGTGTTAAAGCTTTTCAAAGGGCTATTTCATTGAGATTCCAACTCTCAATAGGTATTAATTCTAAACCCTTTTAATTCATGATTTCTCTCTATAGATGCATCCGTTTAGGGTCCCCCTAGCCCTATGCTAAATTTGGGTTCGATTCATGTCCATTTGGTATGCGTATCGGAGGAGTATTGGAGTGTTGTGTAAGTATTTGGTGAAATGCCATATAGAAATATTTGTTCTTGTTTTTCAAAACTAATTACATATTTGTGTAGCTAATATTGTGTAGATTACATTTATTATTGACTGAGTCGATTTTGGACACGTTTTGTGTCATATTTTGGACACGGGGATGCCCGCACGTGCTGTGGCGCATTGCCCTGCTGCCACGAGTCTCGTACTCGTTGGACACGACACGTAGAGACACGAGATTTGGTGGACACGTAGGGGCATTGTCTGACAGCATGCCCACAAAATTCGATATGATTTGGTTTACTGGTTGGGAAGAAATTTCACCCACAGATGTTGCACTGGCACGCGCACACATGTAGGAACTCGTTCTGATATTGGCTTCGTATCACGACACGATATAGCTTGGACATGAACCCAATGGTTCACTAGACACCTGGACACTTGCTTGACATCCTGATACGACCACGAGACACGAGATTGGATACATTGTGTCCTAGGGGGCTCGACACACACGCACGAGACCCCCTGTGCACAGTTTTTTCGGACACTGGGTTTGGATACTTGTGGACCTGACTTTATTAACCCACTGGACACCTTATTGACACCCCCAGACTCTGACGTACTCACACACTCCACTGCACTCCACTGCACTCCACTTGACACTTTAGTTTACATGAGTTGCCATGTCACACACACACATTTCACTTTGCACTTGTTGTCCATTCACTTGGTACACCCTTGACACTCGAACACATACCCTAACATGCTAGACACGTTTGCCTTCACACATTGACACCTTGTTCTGACACTTCTAGACACACATTAGTTCACTCAGGTTTGCTTGACACCCCTTGTTCTGTGGACACATTCACTCGTGACACTCGTTTGCATGTCTGTGACACACTGACACTCTTCACACCCTACTGCATTTTACTGTACATGCTTTTCTATGTTGTACACCTAATGGACACCCATCATTACTTGACACTTGACACTGACACTACTCTGATACTCATGTACCAGGGCATGTAGTGGGCATTGTACCCTCATTTCACTCATCATCCTGCACTCTAACCATAGAACATTAGTTAAGTCCTGCCTTCACATTAAAATTTCATTAGCCTAAACATAGCACATCTGACACACACAACCACTGCCTCCATTTAGGATACATATTACATGTATCCGAACCTTGCACTCCACTTTAGGATGTCTGCACACACCTTATCTTCACTGCATATCATTCATTACTAAAGCAATGTACAACACCCATATTTTCTACATTTGGGTATCATGACGTGGTATCCTGCAATGATAGTTTTGCCTGACATGATCATGTTCAGACCCCTACATTCATTCACTGCCCTTTCAATTGCATTCCCCATTGTATACTGCATCTGCCCTCATATTCATTACATTTACCTTGCCTACAGAGACATCATTTTAGCACTTGGCCTTCACTGCTCTAGCAGCCTACAACAGACCCCCACGACCCTTTGTAAATTGCATGATGTGAATTTATATATGTTTGGGGTTTGGCCTGTCCAGGTGGAGGGCTGATGCATTTGTTAAGTTGGGTTCTATATTGGAATTTTGTATGCCTTATAGTTATGGGTATATATATAGGTGCTTTGGGTTTATATATATATATATATATATATATATATATATTTTTTTTTTTTTTATATATATATATATATATATATATTTTTTTGTTTTTTTTTGTTTATATATATATATATATATATATATATATATATATATATATATATATAAATATATATATATATTTATTTATATTTATTTTTTATTTTTATTTTTTTAATAAAACCCCTCTCCTTTTATTAAAAAGGCTCAAAATGCCGAAGCCTGGCCAAGTATACAAGACACAAAATGACAAAGCCTATACAAGTATACCACCGCAAGGGAACGAAGAGGGATGTAAGGACCTCCACTAACAAGAGCTAAGGGAGGGTAGAAGACCAAAAAGTACTCAGAATGTGGGCGCAATGGGTGCTCCGCTTACGGCACTGACGGAAGACTTCCTGGATGATCTGATCGGCTGAGTATTGGTGGCCTTCGTATTTCGCCTTGTTTCGATTTTTCCATAACACCCACGAGGCGGCCGCTGCGACGATCTGGTGTCCGTGGGAGGCAGAGCCCCAGGGGCCCGCCAGATCGTGGAAGCGTCCGCCGCCCAGCTTAATGTTGTAGAGCTGATTGAGGGTCCTCCAAGAATTGCCTGGCAGGGTCCCTTGACAAAAGATGTGGTCAATGGTCTCCATCTGACGATCTGGGCAGCAATTGCAGGCAGACGCAAGACTAATCCCAATTGTGTTAAGGATGTCGTTGGTGGGCAGTCTCTTGTTAATGGCTCTCCACATGAGGATAGACCACTTCTTGGGGATGTAGCTCTGCCAATAGTGCACAATGGGGTGATGCGGCTGACCTGTCCCGAGGATAGCATTCCTCGCAGACCTCACCGAGAATGCCCCAGAAGCTTCGAGCGTCCATCTAAGCTTATCGTCTTGACTGCCTATGGTAATTCCGATCTGGCGAATGCTGTCCACCGCTTCATCACCAGCCCATTCCCGAATTTTGCCCCAGTTCCAGTCGTTAGTAGAGTTGTTCCACAAGTATCTGATTCTGCTATTTCTCGGGGTCTCCAAAAGACTAGGGATTCAGCTGTCCCCTATCCATCGCTCCAGGAATGGGTCTGACTCGTCGGCTCCCAATCTGAGTCTCATTGCGGGCTTGACGAGGTCGCGACCGACGAAGATGCGACGCCAAGCCGCCGAGGATCTGCTGTTGGATATAGCCAGTGTTGGGTGAATGTGTTTGAAGTACCTGGCCTTCATAAATCTGGTCCATAAGTTCTTACTCGCACGGAGTTTCTACCACAATTTCATTGAGAAAGAATTAACGATGTGGGTTAGCTTGGTAAATCCCAGACCTCCGACCTCGGGGGGTCGAGCCATATATTTCCAGCTAGCCCAGTGGTGCTTGTCTTGACCATTACAATGCCCCCAGAAGAAGTTACAGAAGATCTGTTCAATCGAATCAAGAACCTTCTTGGGCGGGGAGCACGCATCCAGAGTGTGGATGGGGATGGATGCGAGCACATGATTGATTAGGATCATCTTGCCTCCTGGTGATAAAGTGGTATTATGCCACCCTTCAAGTTTCTTCCTGATTCTAGTTTTGAAGTTCTCAAAGATGCGAGTATTAGATTTCCCATACACCAGGGGACAACCGAGGTAGTTGAACGGGGGTTGGGCCACTGAGAATGATGTTAAGTTAGAGAGGTTGGTAGCATGCTCTCTTATGATGTTATGGTGGGCGAAGATAATGCTCTTGGAAGGATTGATCTTCTGACCCGAACATCTGGAGTACCTCTGCAGAGTGTTGTGGACTACTTCCACCGCTCCAACGTCCCCGGAGGAGAAGATGAGTAAATAGTCCGCGAAAGCCAGGTGGGTGATAGTAGGACAGCCGCTGGAAGTGTGATAGTGTTGGAAGTTCAGAGTACTGACCATATTGTTAAGGTTTCTACTCAGGGCGTCCGCGACAATGATAAAGATGGTGGAGGATAGGTGGTCGCCCTGTCTAACGCCTCGACTGGATTTGAAGAATCTACCGGCCTGACCGTTGATAACCGTGGAGAACCACGAGTTGCTGATGGATCTCCACACGGTATTGGACCAAGCTTCCGAGAATCCGAAGGCTCTGAAGACCCAGATCATAAATTGTCAATCCAGTCTGTCGTAGGCTTTTTCCATATCTTTTTTGACGGAAATGTTGCCCCCTCTAGCTGGGAACTTCATGCAGGTGATTAACTCTTGGGCCAGCATAATATTGTCCTGGATGTTTCTCCCTTGCACAAAGCCGCTTTGTTCCTCAGAGATTATATATATATATATATATATATATATATATATATATATATATATATATATATATATATATATATATGATGTATGTTATGTGAGTATAGCTTTGTGGGTTGTGTTTAGATATGTGTTTGGCTAGATATTATAGATGAGAATGAGTTCAGTTGTTCACTAGTATAGTTATACTTGTAGTCCTATATAGCTATATGTTATATTGGGGGTTAGTTGAGTTTTGAGTGTAATCTCAGTTTGTATGAGATATAGGGTGAGATAAGGATAGTGAGGATATTATATACATATGAGGGTTTGTAATATATACATAGGAGAGTTGGCATATATATATATTTATATATATATATATATATATATATATATATATATATATATATATATATAAATATATATATATACTAAAAAAAAATATATATATATACTAAAAAAAAGAAATATATATATAAAATATACTAAAAAAAATATACTAAAAAAAAAAAATATATATATATATATATATATATATATATATATAAATAAAAAAAAATATATATATATATATATACTAAAAAAAAAATATATATATATATATATATACACATAGTATATATATGTGTTATTGTATATAGGGCATATCTATATCTAATATCTTGGTATCCTAGCCTATGGTTGAGACACCCTATAGATTGACCTAAAATGGACCCAATAGGCCTAATTGAGCTTGTGGACTTGAGTTTGACCAAAACCCTAGACAGTTGACCAAGTTAGCTTAGATGTTGACCTAGTTTGACTAGAAAGATGACCAAAGTTGACCAAGAGTTGACTTTGACCTAGAAAGACCTAGAATCATGTAGATTGCATTGTATATTTCAATTATTATATATTGAATTCTTTATAACCTGTATTGTTCTAAATAGGACGCAGTTACTCCGATTCGGACATATGTTCTCACCAGTCATTCAGGATATCAGGCGAGTACATGCTCTGATCGTTTCAAACTTGCTAGGACTTATATTCTTGCTCTAGACTACTTTACTTGATGCTGTCATGTTGTTATCATGGATTGGTACTATATGGATCTTTTCATGAGATGTTATCCCCCTCGGGTGCATCGGGTACTTCATGTCATGTGCTTTTCACGAACATCATGTACTCCTTATGCTCTCATTATTCATGTGCACTCATGTGCTCTTATGTACTCTCATGTTCACATGTGCTTCTTGTATAAAACTTTCATGTGCAATAACGTAACTTGACTAGATCATTTTGTATTGATTGGGGTACGGGAGGAGTAGAAGTGGTTATGTAATCAATTCTAAAGTAGATATCCATGTGCAACTCTGTAACTTATTCATGTACAAATCAAGCCGGTTACATAACCGTCTTGTGCTCCAAATTACTTAGTCACTTACAGTTCTTACTTTCCATATATATTTCTAATTTTCAGATATCTTTCTTACTTTTTATGTATATTTCTTACAGTGTTTCATGTATATTATTCTATTGTTTGTTTTACATTTTCTGTCATGATATGAACTGCGTGAGAGTTATGTATTCGCTCCTGTCCTGACTGGACCTATTGAAAATATTATAGAGGATGAGGAGGAGTTCTGCCTACCTATTACGGAGCTGGCTTTGATGACACTTGTGACCTGGACCCTCAGCAGGATCCAACTTGCAGTGAGGTTGCTGCCCTATTGCCTAGGATAGATTGCTAGGCTTATCTTACATTACTTTCTGTTGTCATTTCATGAGATGTATTTTTCAGATGTTGGGATTTGTGTTGTTAGACACTTAGACTTATTTTTTCTGGTTGTATTGCACCTATGATTTCATATCTATCTTATCGTGCTATTTATCCATCATAGATCTGTGATTAAGTTGTACCTTCTATATTGTCCTCCGAATGGAGACTATATTCTGTACAGGTACCTTTATATTATGTTAGATGTTGTGACCTAGGACAGCGTTCAACCGCCGATACTGTTGCATAGGCTGGACGTACCCACGTCTCGTGCCCCTACACTGGATGTGGGTCGTGACACGTTATTAGTGGCGGCCCATGCAGGTCGAGATTCGTACTTGTGTGATAGTGTAGTAGCGCAACGACTTAGTTGTACTACTATGAGCCTGCGATAGAGTATAGGAAGTAAGGTATTAGAATGAGAGGATACTCAATCACAGTTAGAATTCCTTGAGAGATTCATGGGATGACCCTTGAGAATCTCAATTTGAACTTCAATTTGAAATCCTTTTCTCTTGTTTTGTTTACCCTCACTCCTTGTTATTTGAATTTGATTTTCATGGATCGTTGTTGATTTTGATTTTCCTATCAAGATGAATTTTATGGCCTGAGTTACGGTACCTTCTGATAATATATGTTGACAGGAATAACAGGGATGGTAAATGTCTACTTGGTTATGGAGCCTAGAGTTTATCGCAGCTATATTAGCCGGCGTGGCAAAAACGTAAGGACCTGACTTCGGATGTACATATCTTGATTATGAGATTTGGGATTTCTTGCAACTATACTAGTCGACATAGCGAGGATTCCAGATGACATGATTATAGAGATGCATACTCTAGTTATGAACTCTACCATTTATCGTAGCCTTGCTTACTAGCGTGGCGAGGCTTCTGAGTATCATGATTTTGGACAGACGCATATGATTATCAGATTGTATCTTGAGAAGGTTTTTAAACATGTCATCTCTGTCATACCCTTCTGTTGTAAAAAAAAAATTGTTTTCCATCATCAATTAACTTAGGAGTAGGGATAAAATTCAGTTATTTAGTCTAATTCTTTATAGAAATTCACTTAGATATAATTCTTTCATAGTACAATAATTTGATGACTTGTGTTAGGCCTTTATCTTAGAGATGATAGTATAGCTCTGGCATTAGAATAGTAACCCTTGTAGCTAGTTCTCTGCTGGTTATAATTACCAGTTTTTACATAGGATAATAGACTATCTTACAGACTTGGTGATTTATTGTTTTCCTTATCTTTTCCAGTATGGCACCCATGACCCGAGTCTGTCCCCTGAGCGTAGTTGCAGTTTCAGATATGACTGAGAGCGTGTTTTCACCTCATATTGCTCAGGAGGTAGTGACCCCTCCGGCTGACCAGAAGGATAGTAGGATGTATATTGATGGTTAGAATAGTAATATTTTGTAGGTGTACTTTAGAGATAACAAGGATATTCGAGGTCGGTTTGTTTTTGTGAACTTGAATAATTTTAGGGTATTGATTCTCGAGATATTTCACTTAAGGCTATGATGCTAATTTGAAAAATTAGTAATGAAGAATGGATTTTAACTGTAATGCGATGATGATACGAAATTGAATAAGATGTTAGTAAGAGGATGACTATGAACAGAGAGAACACAAAGATTTAGAGTTATAGGAAAATTTAGAGATTTTGTGAAAAATTTAAATTTTAAGAAGGATAATACTTGAAGGTGTACATAAAGGAAATACGAAGGTTGATTTTATAATGGAGAATAAGTTCTTGCATGACATAGTAGTATTAGCTTCGAGTAATTTCGAGAACAGTGATTTAAACAAGTTCGAGGATTTCATAAACTTTGATTTAGAGATTTCGGATCCAAGTTAGGACAAAGTGTAGGAATTTAAATTTCGGGATGATTAAGTTGATAGAGGAGAATGAAACCAAAAAAAGAAGAAGGTAGAAGAGTTTTAACGAGAGCATGATTTATGAAAAGTGCCTTGGGGATTAAGGCCCCGCCTCCGGGAGGGAGTTCTAGTCACCAGACCTAGTTGGAGGTGAGTTCTAGACCTAGACCTTAGCATGTCTTTTGAGATGTTTTGATGCACACTACACTATTTGTATGTTTTGATAGCTTATAATTTCCTAGTACTGCAGTATGACTAGTATAACTAGATGAGACCCCAGACTGATATTGTATGCCATGACCCCGTAGGTTATTCTTTCAAATTGTATGATTTAGAAAAAAATTTCTGAGACCATAATTATTGGGGACATGACCTTAAGAGGAGTACGACCAACCTAAATTTTGTGGACAAAAATTTTTCTAGGGGGAAGGATTGTAACTACCACTTTTCTAAAATGTGGGTAATTTTGAACTTTTTAAAAATTGATCATAATAGTTATTAAATAATAGTTTTAAATCATGTTAATAATAAATTAGTGAAATCTTGATTATTTTAATATTATTTAATTTGTTGTATTGTGACTTCAGTCTTTTGCTAGTGAACCTTAGAACAACTTAGCCTAAGAGACTAACCATGACCATGGAGACCTAGCTAACATAATTGGATTGGTAATTAGGCTCTAATCTAGCTAAGAATGACTTAGAATTGATTTGGGGGTTTTAATTAAGGTGTTAGTGTGGGCCTTTAGAAGAGGGGCTTGATTTGATGACTTAGAAAGGGACTTTGGGCCATTGTGACTTAACCAAACCCTAGCCCAACCATGTGACCAGCCAAGAGCAGCCCCCTCTCCCTATATAACTCATTATTAGGCTCCCTCTTTCATTGAAACCCTAACAATAGTTTATGTTCTTCCCCAAATTTGCCCCATTTCTTCAAATTACCTCCAAATTCAACCAAATCAATTCCATTGCACTCCTCTTGTGAAGAAGAAGTCTTTATTGGCTAGCTAGCAAGGATTGGGGGCATTTGACCAAAGAAAATTGGTGATGAAGCTTTTCAAAGGGCTTTTTCATTGAGATTCCAACTCTCAATAGGTATTGATTCTAAACCATTTTAATTCCTGATTTCTCTCCATAGATGCATCCATTTAGGGTCCCCTATCCCTAGGCTGAATTTGGGTTCGATTCGTGTCCATTTGGTATGTATATCGAAAGAGTATCGGAGTGTTGTGTAAGAATTTTGTGAAAAGCCACATAGAAATCTTTGTTCTTGTTTTTCAAAACTAATTACATATTTGTGTAGCTAATATTTTGTAGATTACATTTATTATTGACTGATTCGATTTTAGATACGTTTCGTATCGTATTTTGGACACGGGAATGCCCGCACGCACTGTGGCACATTGCCCTGCTGCCACGAGTCTCATACTCGTTGGACACGACACGTGGAGACACGAGATTTGGTGGACACGTGGGGGAATTGTCTGATAGCATGCCCATAAAATTCGAGATGGTTTGGTTTAGTGGTCGGGGAGAAATCGTACCTACAGATGTTGCACAGGCACGCGCACATATGCAGGAACTTGTTCTGATACGGGCTTCGTATCACGATACGACACATCTGTAGAAGCATGAAAAATATGGGGTTCATGCAGATCATAATTTGCCGCATATGTACTTTGGGCCAAACAGGTCCGCATAAAGGAGAGCCGCATGACAGATTCAATACCTTATGCGGCCCGTCGACAACCAGACTGATTCGAGCCGCAGAAGAAGGATATCCGGCCAAGTTGATCAGTTCGTCTGATAAAGCTGACAAGTTCTGTCAAAACTGACAAAAATGACAGCACTGACACTCCGACAAAAAGATAAGTCGTGAGACGTGAGCAGACATGCGGCCAGAAGGAGTGTTACCCAAGCCGCATGAACCTTATGCGGCTTAAACATATGCGGCCCCAAAGTCTTCGAACTTCATGCGGCCAAGGGTGACTATAACCCAAGCCACATGAGCTTTATGCGGCCCAAAATACAGAATCTATGCAGCTTAAAAGTCCTTAAACTTTATACGAGCTAAAGGAATATAGCGATTAAGCCGCAAGAGTCTCATGCGGCCCAACATGGTCGAAAACTGAGAGACTCATACGGCTCAAAATGATTCCTCTCCTGCGATAGGACACATGGCAGGCTGACCAAGTCTCAACCATCCAGATTTGCCGGAACAAAATCCTAACAAATCGACAGCTAGCGGCCAAAGAGAGGGTCTTCACGTGCTGGTTAGCCACGTGGCCACGGGCCATCTATGCGGCTCAAAATACATACCACTATAAATAGTAGGGTGCCACACCCCTGCAAAAGGCTGGCAACCTTCGAAAGCCAATTTCTTCAAGAGCTAAAGACTGCGTTAGATAGTCCAAGGAGTAAGACAAAGTTGATACACTTTTCCGAGCCTCCACTGTCACCCCCAGAATCAAAAACTAAACAATTATACTTAGATTGTTTCCTAGGATTTCTTTCTAGGCTATTCTTTGTACATGAGAGTTTACAATCAATTTCAGTATTTTTGTAATACCTGTCTTTGATATTTAATGGCAAATACGATGGCGACTCTGCTGGGGACGTCCTTCTCCTCTGATGAGAAGCTGATGACGCAATCTGACGTATCCAAGCTCGGCTCTACGCAGCAAATGCTTGTGGTTTGTTTTGACCAACAAGCCTTCGAAGAAATGCTCTCTGAAGGGAGTGCCAGCCCGTCACAGAAGCGAGCCAACCCAAAGAGAACTCGCAGGATGTCGGCGCACAAAATTGTTGCCCCGACCAAGTTCTCGAAAAAGCTCCTTCTGCAGTCCAAGACGGTGATCGAAGCTCTCCTGTGGCTTTGCTTCCAACCGCAGAGGACCCCACTATCCCCAAATCCAGCAAAAAAATACTACGATGATGAGTTTTTGAGGGCACTAGAAAAATCTATGGGACAAAGAAGAGGCCGCATAAAAGAAATGGACAGTCTGTCCATGCGGCAGCCAACTCTGGCTGCAGGCAAACAACCTATACGGCAGCCAACTCTGGCCGTATATAGATGGCCCATGCAGCAGCCAACTCTAGCTGCAGGAAGACGGCCCATGCGGCAGCCAACTCTGGCTGCACATAGATGGCCCATGAGGCAGCCAACTCTGGCCGCAGAAAGATGGCCCATACGGCAGCCAATCCTGGCTAAAGGCAGAGTGTCTCATGCGGCCCTGTCAGAAGCTCGGTATTCAACCGTCTCTCATGTGGGCCCGACTCCATACGGCCCATTGAGAATGTGGGATGTATCAATCTGGACTCTTTTTACTATACGCCTTCGGGTGCTACGTCAAAGAAGTCTATGGCAGTGCGGGCCCAACAAGCCCAGTCAACTGTCCAAGTTGCCAACTATCAGTGGGTCCCGTTAACTGTTATACGAGCTCCTGATGAAAAGTTGTACAGAACCACCCGCGTCCAGTCCCCCAGGGCTAATAGACAGGGTGGGTCTTTAAAGTCTCCCTCCAACGATCCGGAGCAAGTGCTTTTACTTGCCTCGTATCAGGGAGCAAACCTGATACCTAAGCACCTGTGCGCTCGGGATACCTGAGTCCACAAGTTTGGTGCAAAGGTAGATCAGCTTGCTACCGACTTGCATTGGGTGATTACTCACAAACGCAAGGTGGCAACTTTGGCATACGATAAGTCCCTCTCGGGATGTCGTTGCACCCAAGTCATCATCAACTGCTGCTGCGATAAATCAGCAGCACCTAAAGGTCGGCAGTCAGTTTTCCAACGACTGTAGCAGCCAGTATCTGTCCGATAACAACTTACATGTGCAAATTTCAGGAGACGAGGAGTTTCCTTTCGCCTCCTGTAATTCAACTCAGAAGGTTCCTCCTGGCAAGGGAGGAAAGAAGACAGGCTCTTCCAGCCCGACAATCTCGGCCAGTATTGCAAGGAAACTCTCATCTGGAGGGTTGTCGCTGACAACCACAGTGGGTGTCTATTTAGGCACTCGATCCAAAAAGAAGCTTCCACCACCCAGGGGTGCACCTTCGGCCTCCGTGAGAGTAGATGAAGATGGGGGTATCAGTCTCCTCAATATATACGACAACCTAGTGTACCAAGAGCACACACAGGGGGTAGTGATCCCCCAGAACTGTATAATATACTTGGACTTCCCTGAGGGCCACCATCCTTGCCAAGACGATGCGGCTTCGTGCACATGGGGTAGCACCCCTTCCGAGTCCAAGGAAGATGACATTCCGACAATCCTCGATGATTTCCCTGTACAAGGGTATGAAACAGAGAGCACCTATGCTACGATCCCTTCCACATCTACCCACGTGAGGACAGTCATTATGGATGACGATGATCATGAAGCGCCTATTGACCGACAACGACTAGAATTACTTGAAGCCATGCTCCTGTCCTTGGTCAAGTTCGTAGATGAAATCAAAGCCGCCTTGCCAACTCAACCAACAAGGATGCCCAGAAAAACAAGCTTGGGACCCACAGTCAACGCGGACTCCAACACGACCGCCCCTCCTTTGGGTGATGATCCCTTAGGAGCATCCGTTCCTTCAGTTGCAGATGAAGGCAAGGAGGCAAGGAGGGAAGTCCAGGAGCTTCGAGCAATGTTCAATGCCCGAGACTCCTCTCGGGACCTCAGAATACGGCAGCCGTATCCCATTGCATGGAGAGATGTGCCTTTTCCACCATGGTACAAGCCATTCCATATCAATTTGTATGATGGAAAGACCTCTGCTAGTCGGTACATGACTTACTTTAAAGTCATAACCGACCACTTGCCGTATAGTGACGCCATCCTCACACGATTATTCATCGGAGCATTGGAGGGGATCGCGTTCGACTAGTACCGCAACCTTCCTGACAACTGTATCAATTCTTTTGACGGCTTCAAGCACATATTCCTGGAGAGATTCTATGAAGTGGGGCATGATGTGACGATGTCATCTCTCATGGACGTCGTTCAGGGAGAGAGGGAGCTAACAAGGAGCTATATCAAGCAGTTCCGCCAAACCGCAATGAGATTGCCCCAAGGTAATCTTGAGAGCTCCTTGATTGAAATCTGCTAGAAGAAGTTGCTCTCCGCAATTAGCCTCTGGATGGGTGACGATCAGTTAAGGGATTGGACGACCTTCATCATAAGTGCTACCAATACGGAGGCAAAATTGAAAAAGACTCGCCAGCTGGGATAACACATCCCAGATGGAGAAAATAAGGGCAAACATCCTGGTTCTACCTCCAGCAACAACAACAGTAGCAGCACCTCCAAACGCGATAATAAAGGCAAACAGGCCATGGTCGGTGATGCGACCCAGAAGCCCGAACAAAAACAGGCAGAATGTCAGTAGCCCAAGGTGAATTACTTATTTGAAGATACTCGTGTCAAACCTATCTTCGATATGCTCTTGTAAGGGGATAGGTTCCAGCTCCCTCCACCAAGGCGCGAGCCCCGAGCGACAGAAATAGAGGACCCAAAATATTTTTATTTCTACAGCTATGTCCATCATTCCACTCATGACTATTTTTAATTAAAACGGTACACTCAAAGTCTTATCAACTCCAAAGCTCTGTCAATAGACTTTGAAAAGGTTACCGTGGCGGCGAATATGGTGTCAATTCAGATCGTCGACTTCCCTCCAATAAGAACTCCAGACGGGGTAATACCTATCCCTCGAGCAACGATGGAGGTTAATTTAAAACTATTTAAAACTATGACTTATGATTTTGATGGTTAACTAGTTAAACCCTAGTTTTCCTAAGCCTAGAGACTAACTATGACCATGGAAGCCTAGTTGGGTGATTAAAATGTCATATTACTACCTTTTAGCTTAGGGTTATTTTGGTCATTTTGACAATTTGGTGAAATTGTAAATTGTATTAATTAAATATGTGCTAGTAAATTATTTGAGACTTGACCTAGAATCTTAGCCTAATCTAGATTAACCTTGAGCTTAGAGTTTTGATTAGGGTAACCTAGTAAATGACAAGATTAACAATATCTTGATATTTCTAAGTAGGATATTTACCCCTTAGAATATTGTGAAAAAGAAAGCCTTATGACTAATTGAACCAATAGGAAGGCTTAGAATTGGGTGGACAAGCCCTAGCCACTCATCCACATCTAAACCTAACTCTAAATTCATTTGTGGCCAGCCATACAAGCCCCCTCCCCCCACTCCTATAAGTATGCTCCTATGTAGTTCTTGCCTCTTTTAACACCTACTAAGAAACCCTAACTTGTTCTTCCCCAAACTTCTCCTATTTAATCCAAATTGAGTCCAAATTGAGTCAAATCAATTACATCATCATCTCCAATAGTAGAAGGTGCTAAGGGGGGCTAGCTAGCAAGGTTTTGAAGTGAATTGACCATTCAATTGGAGAAGAACACCTTCTCTTGTTTATTTTTCATTGAGGTTTCACCCTCGATAGGAAATTGCCAAAAAACCTATTTAAATTTTAGTTTCTTTCCATAAATGCATTCTTTTAGGGTTCCCCTAGGTGTAGCCCAAGTTAGGTAGGAGTTTGTGTCCATTTTGTGTCTGTATCGGACACGTATCAGTGTCTAGGAAGGTGTGTTTGATGAAATGCCACATAGAACTTTTTATTCATATTTTTGAAAACTATTTAAACAAAATTATAGACCTATATATGTGTTTTGATTTTCGTATAGACTGAGTTGACTTTGGTGTCGTGTCCGTGTCCAAAATAGACACGAACATGCTGTACGACGCGTTGTGCACATCCTCTGCTGCTCGGGGTCGACACAGGACACGACACGGCACCATGTGCCATGAAACTTCATGGACACATGGGGGCACCCACTGATATCATGTCCATGAAGTTTTATGCAACCTCGATGTGTGTGCACGAAGAAATCGTGCGCGTACTGGCTGTGTTCTCGCCAACAATGAGCTCTGATACGTTCATCGTTTGCGGACACAGCAACACTTGGACCCAATTCAGGGTGGTGGATACGTGACCCTACCCTGGGTGAATACTGGGACACGAGCATAGAGCCTCGTGTGTCTTGTGTCGTGTGTACGAGGCCACGACACGCGTGCACGATAAATACTTGTCTATTTTATGATAACTTCATATTTCTGAATTGGACACTTCGTGTCCACTTGTTTGGACACGAACCCATCCCCCATGACACGTCTATATGTGAGAGACACTCTGCACACACTGTTTTGGTTTAAAATTGAGTTTGGGTTTCGAAATGATTTGAAATTTATGTTCACTGATACACTAAAAATCGAATTGGGGATTTGATCTTGATTTTTGATTTTTGTCTTGGTTAATATTGTATTTCTCACTGATATATGGGTTGGTTAGTTTCGAAATTGACTACTGATAACTTAACAGTTCATGTATAAACTAAAAACCTGAGATTTTTTCCCTATGTATAGAAAACTGAGAATGTTAAAAGTGATTTAAAACAAGGTTAGCTGAAACTGGAAAAGGGTATACAAAAAACTGAGATGTGATATGAACCTTGGGTTTCATTTGATCCTGGGATTTAGAATTTGAATTGAGTATTTATATGTTTAAGTTAACAGTCAGTGGGTTTTCTAATTCAAAATTTTTGTTCACTGAAATTCACTGATTTTGGGTATTTGAACTTGAAACCTTAGTGATTTATATGGGATGCATGTCCAGATACTGAACAATAGTTCAGACCCCTTTTAGTTTCATTAAATATCTATTGACTCCACTGATCAGTATCCCTGTATCATACATCTACCCATTTTGTGTTGATTGTCCTCCCCTTGAATTAGACTATTGTCTATTTCATCATTGAGTGCAGCTGCTCATGTTCAGACCTTAAGAGTCTTTGTTCAGACCAACCCAATATCCTGGGGTTGTAGGTTAGGATTAGTGTCAAGACTTGTGTAACCTATTGACATTCCATTTGCTCTGATATAGGTTCTCACCCATTGGTACAGTCCATATAAGTTCCCTACTTGTTAGTCTATAGATGTGGAGACAATTGAGACCATAATCCAACCCTATACATATGCCCCCAAGATCTTTGTATAAATTTTTGATATCCACTACATTTTTTTTATAAATATGAGTGTATGTATATAGATATATGTATCTGTGTGAGTGTGGCAAGAGGTCCAGGTTTAGTATACAATAGCTGTAGCATAGGTAGGAGTGAGATAGAGTAATGCTATAAATAATTATAGGCTAAGGGTAGATAGTGGAACACTGATTTAGTAGAGGGTATGTTGGGATATGCTAATACGGATGTGTGGACCATATATATGTATTAGAGAATTCATAGGATTATAGTAGTATCCTATAAGGTATATATTATACATATATGTGTATATATGGTTGGTAAGAGTTTAGGGACCATACTCTATAACTCTAATGTAAAGATATGTATGTATAGATATAGAAGGGTATGTTAGTAGGGTTGAGGGTATGGCAAATAGACACTAAATAGTCCATATGGACCAAAACCCTACATAGTTTGACCAGAGTTGACTATAGTTGACCTAGTTTAACTATATAGTTGACCAGAGTTGACCAATAGTTGACTTTGACCTAGATTAACCTAGAAATCATGTAGATGGATTGTACACTTCATTTATAACCCCCTTGTATACATCATGACTTGTGTTGCTCTAAATAGGAGTCAGATACCCAGATTCGGACGGTATATTCTCACAGACATTCAGATCGCAGGCGAGTACATTCTCTGATCGTTTTATATTTGTCAGGACTTATATTCTTGCTCTAGATTACTTTACTTGATACTGACACGATTGTTATCACAGATTGGTACTATATGGATCTTCTCTTGCGATGTTATCCCCATTATGTTCAGCAGATACATATTGTGATGTGTATTTCATGAATATATTACATTTATTGTACACCCCTATTCATGTATACTCATTGTGCATCTTGTACTCTCATGATCACATGAGCTTCATGGAGAAACTATTGTACAAGGTAATGTAACTGGATTGGATCCTTGTGTATTGATTGGGGAGGGTGAGTAGGAAATGGTTATGTTATCAAATCCTATTGTACAAATATTGTATAAAATATTGTATATGTCCATTGTATACTCACGTATGATGGAGTTACCATTTTATTGTATAAACCTAACCTGTTTATATAACCATATTGTGCTCTAAATCACTAGTACTTGTAGTTTTACTTATCCTGTATATATTTTCATATATAAATTCTCTCTCGTTTTTAAGTACATCTTTTTATAGTTCATGTATCTTACTCTTTTGCATGCTTTATATTTTCTAACATGTTATGAACTGCATGAGATGTATTGTGCTCGCTCCTGTCCTGATTGGACCTGTTATAAATATTACAGATGATGATGGTGACTGCCCTACCTTCTATAGGGCACATGAGGGTGACATTCAGGAGCCCAAAGAGCATCTAGCTCAGTAGAGGGTGCCTAGTTTAGCCTAGCATTTATAGCTTTCTATTTGTATCGGATTGTTCCGATTGTTAGTTGAGACTTAGTTATGTTCAGGACTTGTATTTATTTGTGTTGAACATCTATTTTGTGTGGTGTGATAACTCTATTTATATTCAGTTTCTTCCTTTTATCTGATTCCATATCGTGCTCTATCTTCCCTAGACTTGTGATTGAGATATAGAGTTGAGATGTTATATTATACATTCGTGCGGAGATGACAGGTTTATATATCTTGTTGTTAGATGTTATAGATGACCTATACAGCGTTCTACCGTCGACACTGCGGCGTAGGCTGGACGTACCCACGTTCTCGTACCCTTCCTCAGGATGCGGGTCGTGATAATGTGGGTGCATCCAGACTTAGTGCCCGAAGTTACCCAGGAGGTGTCTTCTTCTACCAACAAGAAAAAGGGCAGAAAGTCTAGATCCTGCCATACAATTTCAGCCGAAGCTGAGGAAGCGGCAGTCGTTGTTACTCGGTCTAGAGCACAAGTACAGCCCACACGGGACTGTTCAGTCGAAGATCCTCAGCCGACAACGTTGCCTCCCTCTGATGTTCCAAGGCCATCTCAGCCTCCACTGGCGGATAAGTCCAAGCTAAAGGAAACCCGCTTCGACAGGCCACTCCGTAATGATGCACCTCAGGGGCTGGAGAGATCTTACAACTTTGACATATTAGCACAATTGGGTAATACGTCGGCAAAGTTGTCGTTATACGAGCTCTTAAGGCTCTCCGAAGATCTTCGTGTCGCGTTGAGCGAAGCACTCCAAAATGCTGATGCCTACTAAGCTCAGGTCAAGCCTCCAGAGGAAGACCCATCAGCAGATCTGCAGGGCAGCAATGGCACAGATGCAATACCTAACATCTTATTTACTCCACAGGACATGTTGATCAAGTCCAACTTGCATGATCACCCCTTGTACTACACTGGATACATAGGCGATATCAAGGTGGATCGGATGCATATCGACCCTGGCTCGTCAATAAGCATCATCCCGAAAAGCTTGCTCCAACTTCTTGGCATCCCTATGCACCGGCTAGCGGCAACCAACACTTCCATTAGTGGTTTCAACTCGGGAAAGAGCTATCCCCTAGGGAAGATCCGATTGAAATGTCAGATTGGTGACTTGGAGTCGGAGGTTACCTGCTACGTCATAGATGTAGACACGTCCTACAATATCCTTTTGGGGCGTCTGTGGATATATGACTATATGATCGTGCCATCCACCCTCCACCAGTGCTTCAAGTATGTCAGTAGGTACGGCTTCGTGAAGACTGAATTCGCCAACATCGATCCTTTCAAAGGGTTGAGTCTTATTATTCTTCGGTAGCTTGTCTACATGAAGAATCCAAGAAGTACATCACTAACAAACTGGAGACCATCACAGGGCCAGAGGAACCCTTGATAATTCATCTCCAAGCCCGTAAACCAGGCAAAGCCGTACCCCTTGTCGTAAATTTGCATAAAGAGGTGCCCGGTTCTCTCGTCCATGCTACGCAGTCAGAACCAATGGTCATCCGACTCCCAAAGCCAAGAGCCAAAGACCGTCATAGGGCTGATGGTGATTCGATTGCCAAAATCCACTCAAAGGCAATCGAAAGACACAAAGTCCCTTGTCGAGCCAATTATCATCCGTCTTTCCAAGATGAGCCGGCAACCAAGTGTCGATCCAACACACTCAGGCAAGTCAATACCACAAGCTGAACCCTTGGTGGTCAAGTTGCCCAAGATAGCAACCCAGCCTCTGAGCTCGCAGGGGATAGCCGAAGAGGACGTAGAACTCGCCAAATACCTGGTTACACAGGTGGATAGTCCTGTAGAAACATAAAAAATATCGAGTTCATGCGGATTACAAATTACCGCATAGATACTTCGGGCCAAACAGGCCCGCATGAAGGACAACCACATAACTGTTCAAAGCCGCATGCGACCCATCGATGAACAGCTGTAGAAGGAAAATTTGCGACCAAGGAGGAGCAGTTCGACTGACAAAGCTGACAAGTACTGGCAAAAATATGACAGTTCTGACACTTTGACAAGAAAGATAAGACGTGAGACGTCGCCAAAAAGCAGGGTTCGTATGCCTCCATGCGACCAAAGGAGCGTCATCCAAGCCGCATGAACCTCATGCGGCCCAGCTTATGCGGCCCCAAAGTTTCCAAACTCCATGTAACTGTGATCCGGGCCGCATGAGTCTCATGCGACCCCACAAGATCAAAGACTGAGAACACCATACGCAACGGGACACGTGGTAATCTAACCGATTCCTTAACCACCCAGATTTGCTGCAACAAAATCCTAACAAACCGACAGATGGTAGCCCGAGAGCGGGTCTTTACGTGCTAACCAGCCACGAGGGAGCAAACCGACCATGCGGCTCAAAATCTATCCTATTATAAATAGCAGGGTGCCACTCCCCTGCAAAGGCGGGCAATCTTCAAGAGAACAGCAATATCTTCACGAGCTAGAGACTGCATCAGATAGTCCATGGAGTAAGGCAGAGTTTATAGCACTTTTTCGAGCCTCCACCGTCACCCTCCAGAATCAAAACTAAACAATTGTACTTAGATTATTTCCTAGGCTTTCTTTCTAGGCTCTTCTTTGTACAAGTGAGTTTGGAATCAATTTCAGTGTTCTGTAATACCTGTTGTTGATTTTTATGGCAAACACGTTGGCGACTCTGCTGGGGACATCTTTCTCTTTCGATGAGAAGTTGGTGACGCAATCTGACGCGTCCAAGCTCGGATCTACACAGCAGATGCTTGTGGTCCGCTTCGACCAACAAGCCTTCGAAGAATTGCTCTCTGAAGGGAGCGTCAGTCCTTCTCAGAAGCGAGCCAACCCGAAGAGGACTCGCAAGGCATCGGTGCGCAAAATTGTTGCCTCCGACCAAGTTCTCGAAGAAGCTCCTTCTGCAGCCCAAGACAGTAACCAGAACTCTCCTGTGGCTTTGTTTCCGACTGCAGAGGACCCCACTGTCCCCAAATCCAGCAGAGGAAAATACTACGATGCTGAAATTTTGGGGGCACAAGGGAACTCCATACGGACAAAGAGGAGGTCGCAGAGAGGAGATGGGCAGGCTGCCCATGCAACAGCCAACTCTGGCTGCAGGCAGACAACTCATGCAGCAGCCAACTCCCGCCGCAGAAAGATGATTCGTGCGACAACCAGCTCTAGCCGCAAGAAGATGGGCCGTGCAACGACCAATCCTGCCCACAGATAGGACGTCTCATGCGGCCCTGTCAGAAGCTCTGTGTTCGACCGCCTCTCATACGGGCCCGACACCACGTGGCCCATTAAAGAAGCGAGATATATCAGTCTAGACTCTTTTTACTATGCGCCTTCGGGCGCTAAGTCAAAAATGTCTAGGGCAGTGCGGGCTCAACCAGCCCAGTCAACTGTCCAAGTTGCTGACTGTCAGTGGGCCCCGTTAACCGTTACACGGGCTCCTGATGGAAAGTCTCCCTCTAAAGTCCAGAGCAAGTGCTTTTAATAGCCAAGGATCAGGGAGCAAACATGATGCCTAAGTGTCACGACCCGTACCCTAAAGTAAGGGCACAAGAAGTGGGTACGTCCAGCCTATGCCGCAGTGTCGACGGTAGAACGATGTCCTTGGTCACAACATCTAACAATATAATGCTAAGTAGTTTATACTCCCCGAATGGGGGTGACATAGCAGAATGTAAACTCAATCACAACTAAGGAAGAAGAAGCACGATATGATATAGAACTCAAAGAAATATAGATGATCAGCAGAGTCTATGTGTCTAAGATAACATCTCAGCAAACGTCCAGAAATACAAGTCTCAACTACAGAGTATGAAAGAATATATACAACCCAGATCTCAAGAACATAAATAAAGCCTAACTAAGCTAGTCTCAAGACAACATAAGTAAGATAAAGCCTAACTAAACTAGTCTAGGCAGTAGGGTAATGTCATCAGCTAGAGCTGGGTCCTCCTGAGAGTCCAGCTCACAAGTGTCGTCTAGGGCTGTCCCGTAGAAGGTATCCATACAGGCCTCCTCCTCGTCCTCTGTAATATTTTCAACAGGTCCAGTCAGGACAAGAGCGAGCACAATACATCTCAACAGTTCATAGCAGGTTAGAAAATATAATCATGCGGTAAAGTAAGATACAGGAAACTGAAAGAAATACAGTATGTAAACAGAGAAAGAACTGTAATAGAAATATCTACTATAAGTAGAGAACTAACAGTGGCTAGTGAGTCAGAGTACAATATAGACATATAAATGGCATAGGATGATTCTGATGCTACACTATGAAATGATTCTGATGCTACACTACTTGGATATTATTCACATGTCTACTTCTACTCCCCCGTACCCCCAATCAATACACAAGGATCCAGCCAGGTTATGTTATGATTCATTTAACGGCCCCCGAAGGGTGGTACATGATAGTCCCATAAATGGGGATTCTAGAAAAGCCCAATAAATGGAGGATTCAAGGAAGACTCTGTGATCATGAGAGTACATGTCACAAGTGATTCAATGAACCATGAAGCATAGTGATACACCATATAAGTGAAACGCACAGAACATGTAGTATCCGATGCTCCCTGAAGGGATAACATCTCAAGAAGGGATCCATATAGTACTAATCTGTGTGACCAACGTGACAGTATCAAGTAAAGTAATTTAAAGCAGGAAAATAATTCTAAACAGGATATGAAATAATCAGAGAATGTACTCGCCTGGTATCTGAGTGTCCGGATGAAATATACTGTCCGAGGAGAGGTATCTGGCTCCTAATCAGAACAGAACAAGTCACAACAAGTCTAAAATGATAACAAGATGCAATTCAATGCATTCTAAATGAATCTAGATCAATCTATGCCAAACTAGGTCAACTATGGTCAACTCTAGTCAACCCTAGAAGTCAAACTAGGTCAACTATGGTCAAACTAGGTCTAACAAGTCTAAATTGGTCAATACACTACTATACTAGACTATACTAACATCACACATTGTATCCATAGGCTATAGTCCTAGGCTAATACACACACATTAGGAATACCATATTATATCTATATACCTATACTTATACATCACATTATAGGTACATACATATATATACATACACATAGAGATAGGAAATGTGGAGAGGTGTCAAGTGTCATTGCATATAGTGTACAATAGGTTGTAAGTTATAGGAAGAAGGAATGGGGAAGTCCACATTTACATATCATATAGGCCTATACATTACACATACATATATTACATATATAGATATACATATATTATATATATATACATTCATGTGTATATAGAGAGAGGGAAAGGCAATGTGCGTGTGTGTTTACAAGTAATTGTGTGTAACAGGAAAGTGAATCATGGCATAGTGTATAGAGTGTCAATGTTATGTCATAGTGTTAAGGTGTGTAAAAGCATGGCAAGGGTTCTCAGAATGCAGTTGACAGTAAGTAGAAAGCCCCAAACCAAGTTTTCAGTTCAACTTAACAACAACCTACATTCAATGACAATCCGTAGACCAACTCAGATTTGAGTCAAAGCCCCAAACACACTCTCAGATTAATACCAAAAATCAAATACAAACATTCCCAGATTTTCTCAAATTTCGGAACAAGGAAAACAACTCAATAACAGTTCAAATTTATACAGTTTCAGTCCCATAATTTTCAAAATCCCAATTTGAATCCAATTCAAAACAAAACATCCCAAAATCAACCCATAGCTAGATTACAAATAGAAGAACAACATTAGAATGTAAACATACAATTAGGAGTATGACATTGGATTAAAATAGATGCCCAATCTCGAATTCCAAAACTGGAAAAACTGGGATATAACATGGTATCAGGATTTAGGGGTAAATAGGAATTAGCCTTCGAAATCAAGTTAATATCATGGATTATTGGTTGGTAAATGTAAACACAGTTATGCACGTGACTTAGGGTCCAATTCGTGTCCACCACACACGACACAGACGTGTCCACATACAATCAAACACTTCTCAGACACAAACAACACACAGTGAATAGCACGAGTTCCCACGTGTCGTGTACACGACACGACACGAGTTAGGGCTCGTGCTCGTGCAAGGGGGTGCACCTAGGGTAGACCTAGGGCTGTGTCACCATGACTTGCACCCACGTGTCCCCGTGTCCTACTGAAAAGCTTGTATCTGAACCTATTGAAACCCGACTAAACCATCAGTCAAGACCAGTGCAAAGTCTCGTACGTATCCGACATGACATGAGACGACTGGAGGCTTGGGGGCCCTCGTGTCAGTCACTGCCCCTACCCCCTCGTCCAATCCTAGCTTGCCACGTGGCCTGTGCCACGAGCACGAGGCCACGAGCAACAGGGGAACGTGTCAGTGCCAAAACAGTGAGTTCGTGTCCCTCGTGTGGACACGACACAACTCAAAACACCTATGTGTCTTCACAAGATTTCGAGGGGAACCCTAGATCTATAAAGCTGTTCAAAAAGATTCGAAAAATAACAAAATAAATTCCTAAGAGGCATTTCTACAAACACTTAGGTAGTCTAATGGATATGTGTCCGATACGGACACGAAACGGGTCTATCTTGACACAAAACCAAGCCTACAACTAGGGGACTCCAAGGGCTTTCCAAATATGCAAAGAAAACTGGAATTTAATGGTGTTTAGATGGTTTTACCTATTGGTGTCCAAATACAAGAAAACTCTCAATTAGGGGAGTTTCTCCTTGCTAGCCAATCCTTCCAAATTGTCCACAAACTAAGATTTCCCAACACAAACAGCAAGTATAGGTGAATTAGAATCTAATGCAATTGGTTTGGATTGAAAAGGAATTAAAATAGATTTTATATGAATTAATGAAGTTGGAAAAATACCTCTTCTTTAAACTTGTGATCTTTCCTAAAAGAGGCTAGCCCTAAGTGGATGAGAGTATAAATAGGGGGGTTTCCAATGTGGCCGGCCATAGTAGGTTAGGGTTAGGGTTAGTGATGGGCTATGGGCTTCTATGGGCTTAAGTTGAAAATCAATGGTTTCAAAACCATAAGTCATGGCTTACGACTAAAAGCCTTCTCTATTCTAACTTGAGTCTAAAAGACTAAAACATGGGTTAACTCTAGTTAGACTAGGGTTACTTAACCTAACCAAGGTAGTCACAACTAGGGTTAGCTTCTAGGCTAGTCTACCAAGGTCAATGCTAGTCAAAGTCAACCTAGTCAACCATCATCCAAAATAATTCCTAAAAAATCCATAAATTCAAATAAATAATATAAAAATCAAATAAACCCAAAAATGACAAAAATACCCTCAAACTAAAAATATGGTAGTGACAAATCTACCCTCCTTAAAATAATTGTCCTCGAAATTGAAAGGCGAAAAGCAACTGATGAGAAGGATAGAAAGTATACCTCACGGTCCAAAAGGATATGGGTATCGCTCGCGCATCTCATCCTTCCGCTCCCATGTAGACTCTCCTGGAGAATGATGCCTCCATGCAACGCGAACCAAAGGTATCACCTGGTTTCTTAGTACCTTCTTCCGTCGATCGAGAATCTCTACTAGCTGCTATGGATAGCTGAGAGAAGGTCCAACCTCAATCTCCGAATGATCGAGCACATGGCTAGGATCAGCCATGTACCGTCTCAACTGTAATACATGGAATACGTTGTGGACCCCCACTTGTGCAGGTGGCAAGTCTAGCCTGTATGCCACTTCACCGACTCTCCCGCTGATAACGAAAGGGCCGATAAAGCGCGGGCTAAGCTTTCCACCTCCACCAAAACGTATCGTACCACGGGTCGGAGATATCCTCAAAAAAACTTGGTCTCTAACCTAATCACAAGCAATGTCTCAATTTAATTATGATAAACAAACATGATCAAAATCACAAACACAAACCCTAAATCTAATCCTACTCTAATCTGTACCTCAAACTCCAACGGCCTCCAGTGGCTATCGACCCAGTGCCGATGTCTGTCCTGCGCCACGCGAAGTCTGTCCCTGATAAGCTTCACCTTCTCGACAGCGTCAACAACCAACTCTGGTCCCAGTAAAGCTCGCTCCCCAACATCATTCCAAGATAAGGGTGTACGACACCTACGCCCGTATAGAGCCTCGAAAGGTGACATCTCAATGCTGGCCTGAAAACTATTGTTGTAAGCAAACTCCACCAAATGTAGATGATCCTCACAGGAACCTCCAAAGTCCAAGACGCATGTCCGCAGCATATCCTCGAGCGTCTGAATAGTCCTCTCTTACTGTCCATCCGTCTGAGGGTGGTATACGGTACTAAACTTGAGCTAAGTGCCTAAGCTAGTCTGCAGACTCCTCCAGAAATTGGAAGTAAAGTGACTATCCCGATCCGAGATGATGCTGACCAGAACCCCATGAATCATCACGATCTGCCGCATGTACATCTTTGCAAGCCTCTCTGTAGACGTACCCACCTTGAATGGCAAGAAGTGGGCTGATTTGGTCAACCTATCAACGATGACCCAAATTGCGTCTTTCCCTCCTGGTGTATGTGGCAATCCAGATACAAAATCCATAGTGATATGCTCCCACTTCCACTTGGGAATGGGCAATGGCTGTAATAATCCGTCGGGCCTCTGCCTCTCTGCCTTGACCTGCTGACAGACCAAGCACCTAGCTACGAAACGAGCTACCTCCCGCTTTATCCTGTACAACCAAATATGCTTCCTCAGATCTTGGTACATCTTGTTGGCACCAGGGTGTATAGAGTACTGAGATTTATGGGCCTTCTGCATAACCTGCTCCCTGAGATCTCCGCTGGGCACACATAACCTGGAACCGTGCCGTAAGGCACCATCCTCTGCAAGAGAAAACTCGCCCTCCACCAATCCTGCTCGAACCTGCTCTCGGAGACACCGCAGAGCAACGTCCTCAAACTGTGTCGCCTTGATCCTCTCCATCAAGTCCGACTGAATCTGCAGGCCCCATAACTGCATCTGTACTCCGGGCACGATCACCTCAATCCCAAGGCTCTCCAAGTCTGCAAGCAAGTGTCGATCCATAGTCAAACACATGGCCGTCGTATACCTACTCAAGGCATCGGCAACTACGTTGGCCTTCCCTGGGTGATACTGAAGTGATATGTCGAAGTCTTTCATCAACTCTAGCCATCTATGCTGCCTCATATTCATCTCCTTCTGAGTGAACACATAATTTAAGCTCTTGTGATCTGTAAAAATCTCCACCCTCTCTATATACAGATAGTATTTCTACAACTTCAGAGCAAATATCACTCCTGCAAGCTCCAGGTCGTAGATAGGGTAGTTCTTCTCATGGGGACGTAATTACCTGGAAGCATAGGCAATCACCTTCCAATGCTGCTGTAAGACGCAACCCAGCGCCTTCCCTGAAGCGTCACTATAAATAGTGAATCCCCCTGATCCTGAAGGCAATGTCAGAATCGGAGCTATCGTAAGCCGCTTCTTCAACTCATCAAAATCTGTCTGACACTCCTCTGACCAAACATACTCAGCATCCTTTCGGGTCAACCGAGTCAACGGCTCTGCAACCCGGGAGAAATCCTACACAAATCTTCTATAATATCCTGCCAGCCCCAAGAAACTGCGAATCTCTGCAACTGAAGTCGGCGCTGTCTATGCCTCAACTGCTACGATATTCTTGGGGTCAACTGAGATCCCATCTCCAGTCACCACATACCCCAAAAAGTCAACCCGGTCCAAGAAGAACTCACACTTGGAGAGCTTCCCATAAAGCTGCTCCTTCCTGAGAGTCTCCAGCACTATCCTCAGATGCTCTTCGTGCTCCTCCTCAGTCCTGGAATATACCAAGATGTTGTCAATGAACACTACCACAAACTGATCTATGTACTGGTGGAACACCTTGTTCATTAGATTCATAAATACTGCTAGTGCATTGGTTAGCCCAAACGGCATAACCAAAAACTTAAACTGCCCATACCGCGTCCTAAAAGCGGTCTTGGGAATATCCGCCCCCTTCACCTTCACCTGGTGATATCCTGACCTCAAATCAATCTTGAAAAATACCCGAGCTCCGCTCAACTGGTCAAAAAGATCATCGATCCACGGCAGTGGGTATCTATTCTTGATCGTGAGGTTGTTGAGTGCCATGTAGTCAATACACATCCGTACTGACCCATCCTTCTTCAGCACAAACAATACTGGTGCACCCCATGGCGACGAACTCGAACAGATGAAGCCCTTGTCCTGCAGCTCATCCACATGCTTCTTCAGCTCCACCAACTCACTATTGTTCACTCGATAGACGTGCTGAGAGATGGGTTCCTCTCCTGGAACCAAGTCTATCGATAACTCAATGCCTTTGTCTGGTGGCAATCCAGGCAACTCCTCTGGAAAAATATTCATATACTCTACTATCAAGGGGTGTGGAATCGTCTGCTCATCAACCGAGACTCCGCAGAAAACTTCGCTGCTCTGTTCTGCCTGACGTCTGGATTACTCGAACTCTGGCTCCCCCGGCACTCTGAACAAAACTCTACCCCCTTTGCAATCAATTCTGGCGTGGTGCCTGTTCAACCAATCCATATCGAGTACTATATCGTTGTTCGGCAATGGCATTACGAGCAGGCTCACCTCCAACTCACGGCCTCCCAGAACAACACTCCGACCCTTACAAACATCACTCACGAGGATAATGCCACCCTCGATCGTGATCATGTAAGTCCTAGGCAACGATTCAGCTATAATATCGTGTCTAATCACAAATGATACTGATATAAAGCTACAGAAGCACCAAAATCGAATAATGCAAAGGCTGGACAGGAGTCGAGAAGAACCGAACCTGCGATCAGCTCTCCTATCACCTCTGCGTCCTCAGCTGCCATGGCAAAAACTCGTCCCTGCTGGCCTCCCCTAGCCTGCTGTTGATGCTGAACAAATCTCTGCTGCTGCGTCGACAGGGCTGGTCCCCTCTGCTGGCCTGCTGGAGCTCTGACTGCTGCTCCCTGAGCTGCTCGTCCCATGCAACACTCCCTCATCTGGTGGTCTGCTGAACCATACACTAGGCACTGGCCCAGCCTCTTTCGACACTCATTGGTGACATGCCCGGGCTTCTTGTAATAAGCACAAGTGATAACCTGTCTCTGGCCCTGCTGGTGCTGTCTCGGCTGCTGCTGTTGTCTCTGCTAGAACGGCTGTGGCTGGAACTGCCTCGACTGCTGGTGCTGAAAGTGAGGCCTTTTGGCCTGACCTCCACTGCTGCTGCCTCCAACTGGGTCTCGTCCCCTCTTGAGCCTAAGCTCAAGATCATCCTCAGCTAATAAGGCTCCCGTCAAAATCTCCTCAAAAGTGGCATCCCTGTTGCCCTTGGTCAAGGACTTGACTTCCTTGACCAGACCCTTCCGGAACCTCTGGGCCTTCGCCGTCTTGCTCAAGCCCTCTACGAATCTGCCGAGGCGGCCGACCTCCCCAGCGTACTCCTCTACTAACAGGCTCCCCTGAACTAAGCTTTCGAACTGCGACTCCAAGGCTCGGAGCGCTGAATCTGGAAAGAACTTCTTCTTGAAGAAGCCCTTGAACTCCTCCCAGGTTTCTCCAGCTACCCCCATCCTGGGGTCTGACTGATACCAGGTGCGAGCAAGATCTCGCATCCGGCTAGCTGCTGCCTCTATCTGGAGATCTGCCGGTATTCGGGCCAGGCAGAAGATCTCCTCTATATGCTCGATCCACTTGTCAGCATATAGAATCCCCTCCGTCCTCAGGAAGTCTCTGGGGCTCATCTTCTAGAACTGCTCTATCCCAGGTGTCCTCGACTGCTGGACTGCTAGTCGAGCTGCGACTGTCGTAAGGGCCAACTCTATGCCCTTGTCATGTCGGGCCTACTGTCGGTCCATAAACTGCTGAAAGTAGGCGAACATCTGTGCCACATCCACGTATCCTGTAGGCGGCGGCTGCTGGAAAGGCACCTCTAGAATGACTGGGTCTTGCCCCCGAGCCGGTGGAGGCATACCCCCTGTTGCTGCTGCTGAAGCCCCAATACGAGCAGAGGTGGCAGGAGCTGCAGTCTTCTGTCCCTGCTGAACTGGCTGAGAGGTAGCAGTCCCCTCTACAGCATCCCCATGAATGGTACGCTGCGACCGCGTCTCCACCATCCTGAAGACAGACCAACAAGAGTATCAATTTTTGAGAAAGAAGCGATATAACAAAGGCGGACAGTTAAAATTCAAAAGAATCAATTGACAGTAAGGATTTAGATGGCAATAGTAGAGTTTTTCCTAATGTGATTGAGTACCTTGAAAACTAATGTCCTATATCCTACTGCAGGCTGTAGTGATACTCTGGTTCGAATACCACTACACTTCTAGTCTAGACCTGCATGGGCTACCACTACAAACGTGTCACGACCCGCACCCTAAAGTAAGGGCACGAGAAGTGGGTACGTCCAGCCTACGCCGCAGTGTCGGCGGTAGAACGTTGTTCTAGGTCACAACATCTAACAATATAATGCTAAGCAGTTTATACTCCCCGAATGGGGGTGACATAGCAGAATATAAACTCAATCACAACTAAGGAATAAGAAGCACGATATGATATAGAACTCAAAGAAATATAGATGATCAGCAGAGTCTAAGTGTCTAAGATAACATCTCAGTAAACATCCAGAAATACAAGTCTCAACTACAGAGTATGAAAGAATATATACAACCCAGATCTCAAAAATAGAAATAAAGCCTAACTAAGCTAGTCTCAAGACAACATAAGTAAGATAAAGCCTAACTAAACTAGTCTAGGCAGTAGGGTAATGTCATCAGCTAGAGCTAGGTCCTCCTGAGAGTCCAGCTCATAAGTGTCGTCTAGGGCTGCCCCGTAGAAGGTATCCACACAGGCCTCCTCCTCGTCCTCTATAATATTTTCAACAGGTCCAGTCAGGACAGGAGCGAGCATAATACATCTCAACAGTTCATAGCAGGTTAGAAAATATAATCATGCAGTAAAGTAACATACAGGAAACTGAAAGAAATACAGTATGTAAACAGAGAGAGAACTGTAATAGAAATATCTACTATAAGTAGAGAACTAACAGTGGCTAGTGAGTCAGAGTACAATATAGACATGTAAATGGCATAGGATGATTCTGATGCTACACTATGAAATGATTCTGATGCTACACTACTTGGATATTATTCACATGTCCACTTCTACTCCTCCGTACCCCCAATCAATACACAAGGATCCAGCCAGGTTATGTTATGATTCATGTAACGGCCCCCGAAGGGTGGTACATGATAGTCCCATAAATGGGGATTCTAGGAAAGCCTAATAAATGGGGGATTCAAAGAAGACTCTGTGATCATGAGAGTACATGTCACAAGTGATTCAATGAACCATGAAGCATAGTGATACACCATGGAAGAGAAACGCACAGAACATGTAGTATCCGATGCTCCCTGAAGGGATAACATCTCAAGAAGGGATCCATATAGTACTAATCTGTGTGACCAACGTGACAGTATCAAGTAAAGTAATTTAAAGCAGGAAAATAATTCTAAACAGGATATGAAATGATCAAAGAATGTACTCGCCTGGTATCTGAGTGTCCGGATGAAATATACTGTCCGAGGAGAGGTGTCTGGCTCCTAATCAGAACAACACAAGTCACAACAAGTCTAAAATGATAACAAGATGCAATTCAATGCATTCTAAATGAATCTAGGTCAATCTAGGCCAAAGTCAACTCTTGGTCAACTTTGGTCAACCCTAGAAGTCAAACTAGGTCAACTATGGTCAAACTAGGTCTAACAAGTCTAAATTGGTCAATACACTACTATACTAGACTATACTAACATCACACATTGCATCCATAGGCTATAGTCCAAGGCTAATACACACACATTAGGAATACCATATTATATCTATATACCTATGTAAATATTATATCTATATACCTATACTGATACATCACATTATAGGTACATACATATATACGAACACATAGAGATAGGAAATGTGGAGAGGTGTCAAGTGTCATTGCATATAGTGTACAATAGGTTGTAAGTTATAGGAAGAAGGAATGGGGAAGTCCACATTTACATATCATATAGGCCTATACATTACACATACATATATTACATATATAGATATACATATATTATAAATATACATTCATGTGTATATAGAGAGAGGGAAAGGCAATGTGTGTGTATATACAAGTGAGTGTGTGTAACAGGAAAATAAATCATGGCATAGTGTATAGAGTGTCAATGTTATGTCATAGTGTTAAGGTGTGTAAAAGCATGGCAAGGGTTCTCAGAATGCAGTTGACAGTGAGTAGAAAGCCCCAAACCAAGTTTTCAGTTCAACTTAACAACAAGCTACATTCAATGACAGTCCATAGACCAACTCAAATTTGAGTCAAAGCCCCAAACACACTCTCAGATTAATACCAAAAACCAAATACAAACATTTCCAGATTTTCTCAGATTTCAGAACAAGGAAAACAACTCAATAACAGTTCAAATTTATACAATTTCAGTCCCATAATTTTCGAAATCCCAATATGAATCCAATTCAAAACCAAAACATCCCAAAATCGACCCATAGCTAGATTACATATAGGAGAACAACATTAGAATGTAAACATATAATTAGGAGTATCACATTGGATTAAAATAGATGCCCAATCTCGAATTCCAAAACTGGAAAAACTGGGATATAACATGGTATCAAGATTTAGGGGTAAATAGGAATTAGCCTTCGAAATCAAGTTAATATCATGGTTTATTGGTTGGTAAATGTAAACACACTTGTGCACGGGTCTTAGGGTCCAATTCGTGCCCACCACACACGATACAGACGTGTCCACATACAATCAAACACTTCTAAGACACAAACAACACACAGTGAATAGCACGAGTTTCCACGTGTCGTGTACACGACACGACACGAGTTAGGGCTCGTGCTCGTGCAAAGGGGTGCGCCTAGGGTAGACCTAGGGCTGTGTCACCCTGACTTGCACCCACGTGTCCACGTGTCCTACTGAAAAGCTTGTATCTGAATCTATTAAAACCCGACTGAACCATCATTCAATACCAGTGCAGAGTCTCGTGCGTGTCCGACACGACACGAGATGACTCGAGGCTTGGGGGCCCTCATGTCAGTCACTGCCCCCACCCCCTCGTCCAATCCTAGCTCGCCACGTGGCCTGTGCAACGAGCACGAGGCCACGAGCAGCAGGGGAACGTGTAAGTGCCAAAACAATGAGTTCGTGTCCCTCGTGTGGACACGACACAACTCAAAACACCTATGTGTCTTCACAAGAATTCGAGAGGAAACCAAGATCTACAAAGCTGTTCAAAAAGATTCAAAAAATAACAAAATAAATTCCTAAGAGGCATTTCTACAAACACTTAGGTAGTCTAATGGATACGTGTCCGATACAGACACGAAATGGGTCTATCTTGACACGAAACCAAGCCTACAGCTAGGGGACTCCAAGGGCTTTCCAAATATGCAAAGAAAACTGGAATTTAATGGTGTTTAGATGGTTTTACCTATTGGTGTCCAAATGCAAGAAAACTCTCAATTAGGGGGGTTTATCCTTACTAGCCAATCCTTCCAAATTGTCCACAAACTGAGATTTCCCAACACAAACAACAAGTATAGGTGAATTAGAATCTAATACAATTGGTTTGGATTGAAAAGGAATTAAAATAGATTTTCTATGAATTAATAAAGTTGGAAAAATACCTCTTCTTTAAACTTGTGATCTTTCCTAAAAGAGGCTAGCCCTAAGTGGAGGAGAGTATAAATAGGGGGGTTCCCAATATGGTCGGCCATAGTAGGTTAGGGTTAGGGTTAGTGATGGGCTATGGGCTTCTATGGGCTTAAGTTGAAAATCAATGGTTTCAAAACCATAAGTCATGGCTTATGACTAAAAGCCTTATATATTCTAACTTGAGTCTAAAAGACTAAAACATGGGTTATCTCTAGTTAGACTAGGGTTACTTAACCTAACCAAGGTAGTCAAGACTAGGGTTACTTAACCTAACCAAGGTAGTCACAACTAGGGTTAGCTTCTAGGCTAGTCTACCAAGGTCAATGTTAGTCAAAGTCTACCTAGTCAACCATCATCCAAAATAATTCCTAAAAATTCCATAAATCCAAATAAATAATATAAAAATCAAATAAACCCAAAAATGACAAAAATACCCTCAAACTAGAAATGTGGTAGTGACACTAAGCACCCGTGCGCTCGGGATTCCCGAGTTCACAAGTTTGGTGCAAAGGCAGAGCAGCTTCCTACCGACTTACGTAACGTTATTACTCACAAGCGCAAGACAGCAGCGTCAGCATGCAGCGAGTCCCTCTTGGGGCTTCGTTGCACTCAAGTCATCATCAACTGCTGTTGCAACAAATCAGCAGTACCTGAATATCGACAGTTAGTTTTTCAGCGACTGCAGCAGCCAGTACCTGTTCGATAGGTACAAATTCCAGGGAACGAAGAGTTTTCTTTTGCCTCATGTAACTCAGCTCAAAAAGTTCCTCCTTGGAAAGGAGGAAAGAAGACAGGCTCTTCTAGCCCGACTATCTCGGCCAGTATTGCAAGAAGACCCTCATCTGGGGGATTTCTTTCAACCACAGGGGGTGTCTATTTACGCACTCGATCTAAGAAGAATCTTCTAGCACTCGGGGGTACACCTTCAGCCACCTTGAGAGTAGATGAAGTTGGGGGTAGCAGTCCCCTCAATGTATGCAACAACCCGGTGTACCAAGAGCACGCGCAGGGGGTAGAGATCCCCCAGAAATCTGCAACAGAACTAGATTTTCCTGAGGGCCACCTCCCTCACCATGACGATGCAGTTTCCTGCACCGGGGGTAGCACCCCTTTTGAGTCTGACGAAGATGATATTCCGACATTTTCTAACGATTTTTCTATACAAGGGTACGGCACCGAGAGTACCTCTGCCACAATCCCTTCTACCTCTACCCACGTGAGGACAGTCTTTATGATTGACAAAGATCATGAAGCGCCTTCCGACCGATAACGTCTAGAGGTGCTCGAAGCTATGCTCTTGTCCTTAGTAAAGTCGGTGGATGAGATCAAAGCCGCCTTGCCAGCTCAACCGGCAAGGATACCTGGACAAACAAGCTTGGGACCCGCCGTCAACGCGGACTCCAACACGACCGCCCCTCCTTTGGATGATGATCCCATAGCACCATCCGTTCCTTCAGCTGCAGATGAAGCCAAGGAGGCTAGAAGGGAAGTCCAGGAGCTTCGGGCGATGTTCAATGCCCGAGACTCCTCTCGGGATCTCAGAATACGACAGCCATATCCAGTCGCATGGAGGGATGTACCTTTTCCACTGCGGTACAAGCCGTTCCATATCGATTTTTATAATAGAAAGACCTCTGGTAGTCGGTACATGACTTACTTTGAAGTCACCATCGACCACTTGTCGTATAGTGACGCCAGCCTCACGCGATTATTCATCGAAGCATTGGAGGGGATCGCGTTTGACTGGTACCACAATCTCCTCAACAACTGTATCCATTCTTTCGACGGCTTCAAGCACATGTTCCTAGAGAGATTCTACGAAGTGGGGCATGACGTGACAATGTCATCTCTCATGGACGTCGTTCAGGGAGAAAGGGAGATGACGAGGAACTATATCAAGCGGTTCCGCCATACCGCGATGAGATTGCCTCAGGGCAATCCTGAGAGTTCCCTAATTGAAATCTGCCAGAAGAAGCTACTCCCTGTAGTTAGCCTCGGATGGGAGACGATCAGTTCAGAGACTGGACGACTTTCATCATAAGTGCTACCAACGAGGAGGCAAAATTGAAGAAGGCTCGCCAGCTGGGGTTACACATCCCAGACGGAGAAGATAAGGGCAGACGTCCGGGTCCTACCTCTAGTAACAATAACAGCGGCACCACCACCAACCGAGACAACAAGGGTAAGCAGGCCATGGTCACTGATGCGACCCAGAAGCCTGAATAAAAACATGCGAAAGGTCAGTGGCCCAAGATCAGCTACTCATTCGAAGATAGATATGTCAAACCTATCTTCGATATGCCCTTGTAAGGGGGTAGGATCCAGCTCCCGCCACCAAGACGCAAGCCCCGAGCAGCAGAAATGGAGGACCCGAAGTACTGTTACTTCCACCGCTATGTCCATCACGCCACCCAGGATTGCTTCCAATTGAAGTGGTACATCCAGAGTCTTATCGACTCCAAAGCTCTGTCGATAGACTTTGAAGAGGTTACCGTTGCAGCAAACATGGTATCTATTCAGTTCGGCGACTTCCCTCCAACAAGCACTCCAGATGGAGTAATACCTGTCCCCCGGGCAACGATGGAGGTTACTAACCTTCCACCCGCCCAGAGCCAGACTTCTGGATTGGTACCCCTTACTACATCGCGAGGAGAGATCATGTGGGTATACCCAGACTTGGTGCCCGATGTTACCCAGGGGGTGTCATCTCCTTCCAGCAAGAAGAAGGGCAAGAAGTCTAGAGCCTGCCATATAATTTCAACCGAAGCTAAAGAAGCTGCACATGTTGTTACCTGGTCTGGAGGACAAGTCCAGCCCGTACGGGATAGTCCAGCCGAAGATCCTCAGCCAGTAACGTTGCCTCCCTCTGATGTTCAAAGGCCATCTCAACATCCACTGGCGGACAAGTCCAAAATAAAGAAAACCTGCTTCGATAGGCCACTCCACAATGATGTACCTCAGGGACTGGAGAGACCTTATAACTTCGACATATTAGCACAATTGGCTAATATGCCAGCAAAGTTGTCGCATTAAGCGAAGCACTCCAGAATGCCGATACCTACTTAGCCCAGGTCAAGCCTCCAGGGGAAGATCCGCCAGCAGATCTACAAGACGATGGTAGCACAGATGCAATTCCCAATATCGTATTTACTCCGCAGGACATGTTGATTAAGACCAACTTGCATGATCGCCCCTTGTACTACACCGGATACATAGGCGACATCAAGATGGATCGGATAAATATCGACCCAGGATCGTCAATAAGCATTATCCCGAAAAGTCTGCTCCAACTTTTTGGCATCCCTATGCACCGGCTAGCAGCAACCAACACAGTCATTAGCGGGTTTAACTCAGGGAGAAGCTATCCCCTAGGGAAGATCCGGTTGAAGTGCCAGATTAGTTACCTGAGGACAGAAGTTACCTGCTACGTCATAGATATAGACACCTCCTACAACATCCTCCTGGGACGTCCGTGGATACATGATTATATGATCGTGCATTCACCCTTCACCAGTGTTTCAAATATGTCAGTAAACACGGTTCCGGGAAGACCGAATTCGCTGACATTGACTGCTTCAAAGGGGTTGAATCTTATTACTTATCAGAGGCTTGTCTATACGACGAATCCAGGAAACACATAACGGACAAGCCGGAGGCCTTTGTAGGGCTAGAGGAACCCTTGAGAATCCATCTCCAATCTCGCAGATCGGGCAGGGCCACACCCCTTGTCGCAATATTACATAAAGAGGTGCTCGATTCTCCTGTCATACCTGCGCAATCGGAGCCAATGATCATCCGTCTCCCGAGATCCAGCCAAGAGCTAAAACCTACTTTAGGAACAATGGTGATCCGTCTGCCAAGGTCCAATCAAAGGCAACAAGAAAATGCGAAGCCCTTAGTAACACCGATGGTAATCCGATTGCTAAAATCTGCTCCAAGGCGACCAGAAGATACAAAATCCCTTATCGAGCCGATGGTCATCCGTCTTTCCAAGACGAGCCAACATCAAAGTGTTGATCCAACACTCCCAGGCAGGTCAATGCCTCAAACAGAACCCTTAGTGGTCAAGTTACCCAAGATAGCGGCCCAAATTCTGAGCTCGCAGGGGGTAGCCAAGGAAGACGGAGAACTCGCCAAATATGTGGTTACACAGGCGGATAGCCCCACTCCTGATGATGTAATCCCGGTGGACAAGATTCTTTATTTTATCAATATGAGGCTGCCACTAGACTATTCTGAGTATGATACGTCTAATCTAACGTATGCCGCGCGGGACTGTCTAGACGTTAGCCTGCACACACAGGTGACAACTGTCCATACCTCAAATCGACTTGCTCCCATAAAAGGTGCTTACTTCCCAGTCTCAGACAGAAGAGGATGGGATCACACAATAATCTTTTGCCAAAAAGAAGGTCCTCAATCTTTCACGCCACAAGAGTCCGACCTTGGACCCGAGACTGGAAGACTATCACTCTCCTTATATAGTCCATAAGCCAAGTACTTCATACAAAAGCAGGGGTACGACATGGAGACTACTCCGGGTCTAAATTATGGCAGTGGTCGACGATTGCCTCTACATCTGCCGGCACCAGTAGGGAAGCCTCAGGATCACTATCACAAATCCAGACGTGGCCTCGGGTATGTTACTCCACCCACAACACCCGAAAGTTCTGATGAAAAATGCGAGTGGCACTCCCATTCGTCCGAGTCACCTACTTACGACTTTGATAGCAGTATTGGGGATATATTCAGATAGACATTATCTGCCAATATGACATCTGCTGATGTCGAAGAAGAAGACAAAGACCTACTTGAATCTCTTGAGTTGGAGCCGTGGGTCCAGCAACTAGATGCACAATAGGAGAAACGCTTCGAACTTTTTGATCCTCCCACTGAAGATGAGGTTATACAATTCAACCTCGGCGATGAATCCTCTCCAAAGCCAAATACTGTCAGTAAAAGTTTGACAGACGACGAGCGGGAGTCATTGTTACAACTCATCAGAGAATACATCGATGTCTTTGCCTGGAACTATGAAGACATGCCAGGACTGAACCTCGAGATTGCACTCCATAAGCTCAACATCTATCCAGATGCAAAACCAGTCAAGCAACAGCAGCGACGATTTCGTCCAGATGTCATAAATTCCATCGAGGCAGAAGTGAACAAGCTTATAGCTAGCGGTTTTATCCGTGAAGAGCAGCACCCAGACTGGGTAGCCAACGTGGTGCCAGTCATCAAGAAGAATAGGAAAATCTGAATCTGCATTTATTTCTGCAATCTCAATACGGCATGCCCTAAGGATGAATTCCCTCTTCCGATCACCGATATAATGATCGATAATACGTGCGGCTTTGAGCGCATGTTCTTTACGGATGGCTTTTCGGGATACAATCAAATCAAGATGGCTCCCGATGATGAGAAGCATACATCGTTCCGTACGTCGATCGGCGTATATTGTTATAAGGTCGTACCCTTCGGCCTGAAGAACGTCGGTGCAACATATCAACGGGCTATGAGTGTCATCTTCAGAGATCATTTGTGCAAGACGATGGAGTGTTACGTAGATGACATTGCCGTCAAATACCGCTCCAAAAGCGATCATTTACATGACTTGAGAACAGTGTTCGACCTCATACGGGCACACAACCTGAAAATGAATCCTACCAAGTCTTTTCTGGCGGTGTCCAGTGGAAAGTTCTTGGGCTTCGTCATTACTTCCCACGGTATTCATATAGATCCCGACAAGACAAAAGCAATCCTGGAGATGAACCCACCAAAGAACCTCCGCGAACTCTGCGGCCTTCAGGAAAGACTAGCCTATATCAGGAGGTTTATATCTAACCTCTCGGGGTGATGCCAACCCTTCACTCAACTCATGAAGAAAGGTGTCTCCTTTGTATGGAACGAGGAATGTTAGCGTGTCTTTGATGATATTAAGGGGTACCTAATGAATCTGCTAGTTCTCGTAGCCCCGGTTGCCAGAAGGCTCTTCCTGCTCTATGTACGGGAGATGGAACATTCCCTCGACGCTCCGCTAGCCCAAAATAATGATGCAGGACATGAATAAGCCATTTACTATCTCAGCCGAATGATGGTAGGACCTGAACATAGGTATACTGTCGTGGAGAAGGAGTGCCTCGCCCTAGTGTTCGCTATTCAGAAGACAGGAAACTATGTGACAGGGCAGACCATCCATGTAATTTCGCGAGTCAACCCCCTCAGGGTTCTCATGACCAAGCCAGGCACACTCAGTTGTCATCTAGCTACCTGGGCGATACTACTATCCCCTTATGATATAGTTTTTGTTCCACAGAAAGCTATCAAGGGTCAAGCCCTGGCTGACTTTTTAGCAGCCATCCAGGCTCAGAAACAGCCAGAATTTACAAAAAAATTCCAAATGAAGTCGTCACCTCGAACATGGATTCACACGACGCCATTTGACAGATGTTCTTTGATGGTGCTTCAAGAACGGGGCCACAAGGTGATATCGTCGCTGGAGTCGGGATGGTATTAATTTCTTCCTCCAAACTAGTAGTCAATCGGGCGTATTCTCTTACAGAACCCTATTCGAACAACGTAGCCGAATATAACACTCTATTTATTGGACTCCAACTCACGAAAGAAGTGGAAATCAGATACTTGGAAGCTTATGGTGACTCACAATTGGTTGTTAATCAGATCCGAGGTTCATACGAGGTTTATAATGAGGACCTGATTCCCTATTATCAGACAGCAATGGCCATCATTACAACCTTGGAGGGGTTCTTTATAGACCATGTTCCTAGACTTCAAAACATCGAAGCTGATGCCCTGGCCGGTCTTGCCGCTTTTTTGGCACTCCCAAATAATGCTCATCATCCAGTCGACGTAATGGGCCATGAACTGGTCTGTCCTAGGAACAATCTTCAACTGGGTATGAGTTGCTTCGCCCAGATAACCAACGACATACAAGACTGGAGACGCCCGCTCATCGACTTTGTGGTCTATAGAATTCTGCCAGAGAATGTGAAGGAAGCTACCTCAATCAGAAGATGCTCCCTCAGATTCTTCTATGATACCGAGACAAAAATGTTATATCGGCGATCCTACGATGGGCTACTACTAAGATGCCTGTCAAATACAGAAGCCAAAGAAGCCCTACATGAAGCTCATGACGGTACTTGTGGGGCTCACCAACCTGGCCCAAAATTACAAGATCGCCTTCGCCGGATGGGTTATTACTAGCCCACCGTGGTCGCGGATGCAGTTGATTATGAAAAGAAGTGTAAGGCTTGCCAGATCCATGCAAATTTCATACATATGCCAATCGAATTCTTACACCCGACAGTGGCCTCTTGGCCATTCGAAACATGGGGAATGGACGTTATTGGGCCAATCACCCCGCCGTCGTCTAGAGGGCATCGGTGCATACTTGCAATCATCGATTACTTCTCCAAATGGGCAGAAGCTGTTCCATTGGCAGAGGTCAAGACATCGAACGTGATCAGCTTCATAAAATATTATGTCATCTACCATTTTGGACTACCCTGGAGGATTATCCACGACAATGGTCCGCAGTTCGCAAGCCACGCTTTCTATCGATTTTGTGATAAGAATCGGATCCAAAACATGGCCTCGACAGCATATAATCCCTCGGCCAATGGTCTGGCTGAAGCATTCAGCAAAACTATAATCAAGCTCCTCAAAAAGTTCGTGTCTGAAACAAACACGACTAGAATGAAAAGCCTGGTGAGTGCCTATGGGCGTACCGGACGACGATTCAGACGGCTACAGGGAATACATCGTTCTCCTTAGTCTATGGGAGCGAGGCAGTCCTCCCATTGGAGACTCAGATCCCCTCTCTTCGGGTGGCGCTCACCTACCGGTTAACGGCAGACGATAACTACCGCCGACGGCTATAGGAATTAGAAGCATTAGATGAGAAGCGTTTACAAGCTCAACAAAGCATAGAGCTCTACCAAGCACGCATCTCTCGGGCTTTCAACAAGAAAGTCAAGCAGAGGATATTCTAAGTGGCTGATCTTGTTTTGGCCATTCGTAGACCAATAGTCATGACTCACAAGACCCACGACAAATTCCAGCCTAAGTGGGAGGGTCCGTTCGTCATCGAGACTGTATTCTCCAATGGCACATACCGCCTCGCAAAACAAAATGAAGACTTGCTCATGATGCCCATCAACAACAAGTTCGTCAAGAAATACTATGTCTAAATGATATCTTCTAACTATCTCTCGGATTGTGAGTTATATACCCACAGGTATCGCTGAACTTACACTCTGACTTCAAATCTCCCAGATTGTTGAGTTATGTACCCTCAGGTATCACTGAACTTACTCTCTGATTACTCCAAATGAATTCTCTTGGTCGTATCTATGAACCCCCTGGTCATAGCTTTTCTACCGCCAAGAATTTGCCCCAAAAATCTATTGCCCGTACCACCGGTGCGCAGATGGATAATAGGTCCATACAACTTATCTCAATCTATTACTCGCACTACCAGTGCAGAAAAAGGGTAATAGGTCCACAAAATTCTCCAACGGGAAAAACAACCACATCCATATTACCTCTGAGTTGTTTTTTCGTCCACTACAAACAAATCACCGAATGCATAGAACTTCCATGTTGATAGCACCTCTTAGTTGTTCTGTGTATCCTTATCATGCCTATCCCTAACATGTCCTCATTACCTCTGAGTAGGAAGGCTTTATTTTGACTCATATTTACCACGTCCTCATTACCTCTGAGTAAATACGTAGGTTTCCTCTCCACTTATTATCAGTACTCGTATCGCCAGTACACAAAAATGATAATAAGTCTACAAAAAATTATCCTAATCTATTACTCACATCATCGGTATACCAATGAGTAGTAGGTCCACAAAATATCATTCAATTCTATTTGCTCGCATTTTCAGATGCACAAAAGGGCAATAGGTCCACAAAAATCCCTCAGCGGGATGTCCTTTACAAATGCTGTATTAGGCCCTCTAGTACAAGCACCACAAAATACCACAAATAGAATGGAGTGATCATACTCTGGTCATTCAAGATCAGTTACATTCATAGGAATACATCGACAGCAAAGAAAGGAAAATCCAGCAATATATAGATGGGTTTGACAGCGCTTCGTCTTCAAGCAGTTTCGTGGCCCTCGAAGGAAGTCATGTTTTATTGCTGAAAAGAAAACAAAGTTGTTGAATCTCCAAGGAGATGCCGGGAGGAGGGTAAATATAGCATGCTATCCTCTCCTCCATATTGCGGATGCCTTAGCCCTGGTTCCCCAAGGGACCATACTTTCAAAACATGGTCCCTGATGGTGGTTTCGCCTACCTGGAGATCCGTAAAGGCACGACGTTCATAACGACGCCTGACCACCGTCCAACTCTCCGAGGTATAAAGGCTCTTCCTACCAGCTGGGGAAAACTCTTTCGAAGCATGAAGAGTCCTGAGTTGTTTGATGTGTATGCCAAAAAAGCGTAGGAAAAACACTTCCGAAGTATGAGAAGTTTTGAGCTCTCTGATGTAGACCCCAGAATGTTATACTTTCATTCCATCACCGACACTGGTCCTGAAGAAGCTTTCTAGCCAGACCCCTACAAAAAAAACATAAGGAAAAAGGAATTCAGCACCAAGAAAACAAAGAACTCTGTTATGTGGCCTAGCCAGTCAGACGGTCCAGCCAAAACAGAACTCATACAGCCCACAGTTATAAGGCCGGCTTCATGAAGCACTCATGCAGCATTTATACGGCTCAGTCATTATTATGCGGCTCAGTCATGAAAGACTCATGCAGCCCAGGGCCATCATACGACCCAATCTTACAGTATTTATGCGACCCAACCATAAAGTGCTCATACGGAACCTATGCGGCTCGGTCGTAAAAAGTTCATACAGATTCATCTTGAAGAACTCAGCCAGTTCAAGTTCGAATAAGCAGCGGTTATGCGACTCAGTCTATGCATCACTATCGTATAGAACACATGTGGTCCAAACAAGATAGGGCATACATCGACCAAGCAGAGACAGTATATGACATCCCCACGCACGAAATTTTAGTCAACATCTGCTCACCATCCTTACCCTTGGGAGAAGGTTGCACATCGAAATGAATGGAAGGAGTGTCTACCGCTCTCAACGGAGAAACAAGTCTCTCCTTTTTGGCCACCGCACCGATCGACTTAGAAGCTTTTGGAGACATAGTAGAAAGTATAAGGAGGAGAAGGTGAAAGAGGAAAGGCTCTCTCTGAATGACTCCAATTTATAGAGTTGCTGAAGAGAGACTCTTCGATTCTCAAGATTATTTAAGATATGGGCGACGTTTGTGGACTTTATCTCTAGTAACCGTCGAACGTCTCTACGATTTTCGTTATTATTAAAGATATAGCCGACGTTTGGGAACTTTATCCCCAGTAACCGTCGGCTTCATCTCAAAAATAGATCCACAACCAAGTCAAGAGAATTAAATGTAGCAGTGACAGCTGGCAGACTCTCTGCGGCGCAAGGCGTCCCTGCGACACATGATTTATTCTGCGACTCAGGTCCCCCTGCGGCTCAGTATTTCTCTGCAACTCAAGTTCGAAAATCACTTCCAGCAAACATAAAGACTCCCCACGACTTTGCATATTTTTCATGCTTCTTATTCAAAGTATTCCAAATTTGCAATTTGGAAACTTTGAAGGGGGTCTTGTAGAAACATGAAAATTATGAAGTTCATGCGGATTACAAATTGCCATATAGATACTTCGGGCCAAACAGGCCCACATGAAGGACAGCCGCATAACTGTTCAAAGCCACATGCGGCCCATCGATGAACAGCTGTAGAAGAAAAATATGCGACCAAGGAGGAGCAGTTCAACTGACAAATCTGACAAGTACTGGCAAAAACATGACAGTTCTGACACTTTAACAAGAAAGATAAGACGTGAGACGTCGCCCAAAAGCAGGGTTCGTATGCCTCCATGCGGCCAAAGGAGCGTCATCCAAGCCGCATGAACGTCATGCGGCCCAGCTTATGCGGCCCCAAACTTTCTAAACTCCATGTAACTATGATTCGGGCCGTACGAGTCTCATGCGACCCCATAAGATCAAAGACTGAGAACACCATACGCAACGGGACACGTGGCAATCTGATCGATTCCTTAACCATCCAGATTTACTGCAACAAAATCCCAACAAACCGACAGATGGCATCCCGAGAGCGGGTCTTTGCGTGCTAACCAGCCACGTGGCAGCAAACCGACCATGCAGCTCAAAATCCATTCTATTATAAATAGCAGGGTGCCACTCCCCTGCAAAGGCGGGCAACCTTCAAGAGAAAAGTAATATCTTCACGAGCTAGAGACAGCATCAGATAGTCCACGAAGTAAGGCAGAGTTTATATCACTTTGCCGAGCCTCCACCGTCACCCTCCAGAATTAAAACTAAACAATTGTACTTAGATTATTTCCTAGGCTTTCTTTCTAGGCTCTTCTTTGTACAAGCGTGTTTGCAATCAATTCCAGTGTTCTATAATACCTATTGTTGATTTTCATGGCAAACAAGTCCCTCTCCTGATGATGTAATCCATGTGGACAAAATTCCTTATTTCATCAATAAGAGGCAGTCATTGAATAATATATATATATATATATATATATATATATATATATATATATATATATATTTATTTATTTATTTATTTATTTATTTATGCAAACATTTGCCCATATGATTCTCATTCAAAATGTAAGGAAATAAGGTTACTACAAAAGTGATAATTTTAGTATATAACCCTAACAATCTCCTACTTATACTCAAATCATTGCTTTTTAGTATACTGCTACAAATCTCCCACTTATACTTAAAGCCATGCTGCTACACATCTGACTCCCATTCCCTCAACATGACTATCAAAAGTCTTAGCTGGTAAGCGCTTTGTAAAGGGATCAGCTAGGTTGTCGGCTGATGCTATCTTGATTACAGCAACTTTTTTTTTACGAAATCTTCTATCAGGTGGTACTTGCGCTCAATGTGTTTAACTGTCTTATGGGTTCGTGGTTCTTTCGAGTTTGCAACTGCACCACTATTATCACAATAAAGTGTAATTGACTTAAGCAAACTAGGTACCACATCCAAGTCCAACAGAAATTTTTTGAGCCAAATCGTTTCTTTGGCTGCCTAAGAGGCTGCCACATACTCGGCTTCCATGGTGGAATGAGCAATACATTTTTGCTTGATACTCCTCCACACAATGGCTCCACCTCCCAAAGTAAACACATAACCTGAGATAAATTTTCTGTCAGTAACTTAATTTGATCGACGGACATTCGATATCTTAACATGGGGAGCTAAACGAGCATATAATAAAAGGAGCCCACAAACATAATTTGGAATTAGGAAGGTAGTGCAACAATAACTCATTAGTGGACCGAGCTATTGTTAATAGGCCTGGATTGTGTAGCTGAACACGAGATATCCAGATCCGTTAGGAGGCCTAACCCTAATTTCCCCTCATGGTCCCTGCCGTAACCTATATATATCCTCTATTCTCTGGCCGCCAAATTAATGGTCAGAAATCTGAAGCTTTCTCAAAATTCGTGATTCACGTAAGGAGAGAAAGGAAAGGCTGCCAAGGAGAAGAAAAGGTTGGGAGATCGTCGCCCACACGACGTCCAACTCGAGGAAGGAATACGTGATATATATATATATATATATATATATATATATATATATATATATATATATATATAACTTTTATTGAATATATAAAAAAAATATATATATATATATATATATAACTTTTATTGAAGTAATAGACGCAAATGTCGAAGCCTATACAAGTAAGCGCGCTCAACACGACAAAATAAAAAGAAAACAAACAGCGCGAGATGGACACAAAAGGGAACCAGATCTCTATGACAGCCGACGGAGGAAGCGCAAGAGACCCGGACGAAGGCCTAAACAAGGGCCTCCCAAAAACTGTTGGAGACGTGAGAGCAGCGCCTCCTAGCTTTAAGAATTTGTCAGATAACCTCTCTGAATAATTGTGTAGGGAGGAGTTGGCGACCTTCATATCTAAATTTGTTCCTGTTCTTCCATAATGCCCAAATTCTAGTGGCTACGACAATCTGATGTCCGTGGAAGCTGCTCCAACTGGCCAGGAGATCAAGGAAGCCCCCAGTCGGGGGGGCAAGTCTAAGTCTGTTGTGGAGATTGAGCCACATCTGTGTCGCCAACTCACCAGAAAGAAGGATATGCTCTGCTGATTCAGAATTTTGCTCAACGTAACAGTGGCATCTGGACGCGAGGCTGAATCTGATAGATTTGATAGAGTCTTCCGTCGACAGCTTCCGACGAAGTGCATGCCTGATAAGGATAGACCGTTTGATGGAAATACAAGACTGCCAAACTTGGAACCAGTAGTAAGTGGCGCACCACTGCCTCTGGCCATAATTCTGGCGGATGCCAACGTGAAAGTCCCGAAAGGGTTAGGAGACCATCTCCACGTGTCGTCCTTGTCAATGACCCGCGGGTTAGCTGCAAGAAGACCGTCGGCCGTCGGATGACCAAGCCAATCTCTAAACCTCCCCCAATTACATCCAGAGCCACCCTTCCAAAGATCCCTAATCACGCACGCCTGCGAAGTACGATCGTTGGGCTGGATGGTATCTTTCCCTAACCACTATTCTAGACAGGCCGATGAGCGCCCGTCGCCTAACTGAAGAAGGATTAGAGGTTCTGCAATATTGCGTCCATGAATAATGCGATGCCACAACACTGAGGATCTATTGTTAGTGGTTTCTTCCGACAGATGGAAGAATCTGGAGTATCTAGCTCTCATGAACCTCGTCCATAGCGAGCTCTTCGTGCGCAACTTCCACCACAGCTTCATGGAGCAGGCGTCGATAATGTGGACAAGTCTACTGAATCCCAGACCACCTTCGACGGTGGGTTTAGGCATGCTGTCCCAACCGGCCCAGTGGTGTTTGTCCTTACCGTCGCAATGACCCAGAAGAACTTGGCGAAGAGGGATTCGAGAGAGTGGAGGACCTTCTTGGGAGGGGAGCAGACGGCCAGGATGTACAACAGGGTGGAAGAAAGAACTTGTTTGATGAGGATCATCTTGCCTCTGAAGATAATGCTGCGTTGTGCCATCCCGCGATCGTTTTACGGTTCTTGTCAACCAGGCTGTCGAATATTCCCGTGTTAGACCTGCCGAACACCAGCGGGCAGTCCAAGGAAAGGTGGCTAGGCCGTCGCGAATGAGGTTATGTTGGATAGTACGGCTGAGTTGGATCTGTCAGTTTTGTGATGGGTATAGATGACGCTCTTATTGTTATTGACGCGCTGTCCGGAGCATCTGGTATATCTCGCGAGCGTACTAAGAACCACCTCTTTCGATCCGATGTCTCCGGAGAAAAAATAAGGAGGTCGTCCGCGTATGCCAGGTGAGTGATAGGTGGACATCCAGTGGTGGTGTAAAAGTGATGAAATCCTGGCATTCTGTACATGCTATTGAGGCTTCTGCTGAGAGCTGCTGCCGTGATGATAAAAATGGTAGATGACAGGGGGTCCTCTTTGTTTTCCATAAATAAATTCACTTTATTTATTGTGTTTCTGGGAAAATACAACTGTAGGAATCCGATCTAGAAGACGATCGCTTTATCCCTTAGACGATGCGAAGAAGAAAAGCTCTCAAGAATTTGACAGCAATTTAGATAGCTATGTCTCTGTACAATGAATGAGAAAAGAACTCTATTTATAGAGTCAAAAGTAACTAAAAAGATAACTGTCTTCACAACCTGTGCATAGTTGAAAATTATGCAGGATTTAACATACGCAAGGTTATGAGCAGTTACTGGACGTGGCCTGTAACTGTTGGACACATGGCAATCGTGCATGAGTCGTGTGCAAGTTACAGGACACGCATACGAGAGATCCGTGGCATGGCTGCCACGTACTCCAATTTGATGAAATCCACGCAGGCTTATTGAGGACGAAATCCACGCATCCTTGTGGCAGAAAGCTTCAGAATCCACGCAGACTTGGGGCAGAAAGCTTCAGAATCCACGCAGACTTGGTGCAGAAAGCTTCAAAATCCACGCAGATTTGGGGCAGCAAGCTTCAGAATCCACGCAGACTTGGTGCAGAAAGCTTCAAAATACACGCAAGCTTGAGGAAGGAACATAGAAGTTCAAAATACACGCAGACTTGAGTCAGAACGGCCAGCTGTATTGATTCGACGTGCCTTGACTGACACAAAATCTCTAACATTGATTGCCTTGTCAATCACATTAAATAACAATAAGGTCTTTTGGTACGCCAACTTGATGAAGGCTGAGTCTTGTTGAAGAAGATTTCAAAAGTCACGCAATAGTCGGCTATGATCTCTCGAGTTTCGTGCATACGTGGCATACGAGGAGACATTCTTTGACTGTCGTGCTGTCAGTCATAATGACACTCTGACAAATGATGAGCTGTCTCTGCGTATATTTGAGGAAATAGTCTGGTAGAACCCAGCGTAACTTTTAAACATTGTCTTGATCAACTCAGCGTGACTTTTAGACTTTGTCCTGATCAACTCAGCGTACCTTTCATTTTTTAGGCCTACAAAACCCCCTTCAAAGTTTTGGAAAAATGATAAATTATTTCAAAATACTTTGAAATCGAGATGATAAAATAAATTTAGTCACGCTGAGATGACTTTAAAGAGAGATTTACTCCGAAATGATTGGACTGTTGGGATTCTGTGCGGTTAGGATCCCGTGCAAAGCTCCTAAATCGAGGCAAATAATGATGTTGCCATTTGGAATTCTTCATGAGCCTATAAATAAGCCATAAATCACTTCTTTCCTTCTTTACTTGCTTTAGAGAGAGAAAAATCCACAGAACAGAAACTTCATCTTCCCCGACGAACTTTATCTTCCCCAACTTCTTCTTCCCCTTCTCAGCAGCAATGGCTCCTAAGAAAACCGACGCTCAGGCCAAGGGAAAAGCTCCTGCGACTTCCTCGCGTGCCACCACCGACAGACTTCCTCGACGCGAAGTCACGCATCCTCCTATGCAGCGTAAGTGATGGATAGGGATACGAACTGTTGAAGATGACTTGATGAAGATGACTTTGATAAAGATGAACTCCACATAGAAATCTTAGGATCTTAAGACAAATAATGAACTTCAAAAATATATCCCCCCTTCTTAGGGCACAGGATATTAATAAAGTATGCCCCCTCTTTAGGGTGGGCCATACTTCACATCTTCGTGTTTACGAAGCTCTGTGTTTCACGCAAATGAGCATGGCTCTCATGACTCTGCGTGATTTTTCATGTATTGGCAGGGATGTCAATGTTTGAATTATTCACGCAGCTTTCATGACTCTGCGTGATTTTTCACATGTTGGCAGAGATATCAATGTTGAATTATTCACGCAGCTTCTGAGAGTCATCCTCTGGATAGATTAGTCTTGATCCGTCAGCATATTTTTGTCATTTTCACTTAAATGTGATTCTGGCAATGATGCGTGACTTTCATTCTAATCTGTCTGGACTTTGCGTGAATTAATCACCTGCGTGAATAAATCATTCAGCGTGTCTTGATAGTATATCTGTCTGAAGTCTGCGTGACTTATGAAATTTCCTTCGAACACTGCTATACACGCATAAGGCTCGTAGACATAGATTTTACTGAAACACATCTGACCTTGTCTTTTTTTATTTTTTGTAGTGAACATCCGAAGTGAAGAGGCAGATTATGAAGGGCACTTGAGTTTTTCATTTAAATATGATTTATCTCATGTGCAATTTCCTCAGTTTGACCTTCCAGAAGCCAGACTGTCGTTGTTGACAAATCAAGACCATACAACTCTACTCTGTCTGATGAATGGTCAACCCTTTCAGAGTCTTGATTTGGTGTCCCATAAGAAACCAGCATTTCTGTTCGGGGATGCCATAGCACAGAAGTCGTAACCAAAGGGCATCAGAGAGAAGGTCTGCTTCTATTTCGAAGGCGATGCAAGACAGCCCATGTACTGGCCGAAGGTTTCTAGGGGCTTATCTATCATGAGATTCATGCATGCCAGTTATCCCAGAAAGATGTCCTGGCACTTAACAGAATATCAGCAGGCAAAGGCGAGCCATATCATTTACAGGAAGGAGGGATTCTTCAGTTCCCTAGAGAATCATGTATCCGTGTTTCGAGGTTTGAAGACGGGATGTGTACCACCCGAAGACTCATCAATATTGATGCCATTCAGGATGCCTATTTTCATAAATGAATTCATGGCAAATGAGAAGGCATTCTACCCCACTGATTCGACGCCGAGGATGAACGGCTTAATGAATCAAGAAAACATGAGGTGGAGGACTTTGGTCCATTGGGCTCGGGAGAAGTTTGAGAGTGAGCTGAAGAAGATAAACCTTCATGACGCGATCGTCAATTCCTCCTACGGCTTCAGACCCAACCCCTTTCTGTTCCTGGCCTTGGTTGAGAGGTATAACCACAGAACGGGGACATTTATGACTCCCAAAGGGGAGATGGGCTTTGCCCTTCATGAGATGGAATACATCTCGCATCTGCCTTCAGGCACACTGCCATATGAAGAGTATGTGCCTACGACAGAAGAGCTGAACTTTCTGTCGAAGAAGAATCCGAAGATGGTGCACCTGTTTGAAGAGATGATGTGCCATTTCGGCACATGTACTCTGTATTACAATAGTACTAAGGAAGAAACCGGCAACCACATCCAGAAGTGGATGTCTTATCTTTTCATGAACCGTAAAAAGGATGAGAAAAAGATAAACGAGAAGAGATGGTACCAAATTAACTCCTTCAAGCCTCTCTCTGAGAGTGAAATCATTTATCTACTAGAGAAGTATGACTGCAAGGATTTCACGATCAATGAAGACTGGTATGAGTTTAAAGCTGGAACCATCTTTAGCTCGTATGTGAGACAGAGTGGAAAGCCTCTGTCAAGGAACGGTCATTTAGCCGGATTCCTATCTCTTTGGCTAAGAAGATTCGTCGTTCCTGGCTCCAGCTCTCTGGACAGAATACATAGAGGCGTTATTTTTGCAGCAGTGCGTCTTATGTATGGTTATAAGATAGACTTATTATCAGCGATGACCTGTAGGCTGAACGCAGGTCTTCAGAATTTTGTAACCAATATGCTATCTAATCAGAGGAGGATGACCGATGAATTCCCAAGAATAGAGATGTCCTTAACATATCTATATGGTTGGCTTCTTCTCCATCACGACGGTCTGATACCTCCGGGAGTAGGAGGGAGTGGCAGTCTCTTTTTGGAGAAGTACTCCGGAGAAACTTTCTGGAAGGTTCACACTCTTCCAGAATATAGAAATATTCTGAATCGAGCGTCACATTGGTCTATTCAATGTGTCCCTCCACCACTGGGTTATGAGAGCATGCCCTTGAATATGATAGACGGAGAAGACGGGCACAAGCTAGATGATGTAGCCTTTCAGTGGTTGCAGAGAATTCGGCCCTCTCATCTGGTATACCGTCATGAAGAAATGACGTATCTGGAGCCGTATCTACCGAGCTGATTTGCCAGGCAATTCGGATATGACCAACTTCATGTTGGAAATGCCACCACATGCCTTTCTGCTCGTGGAGGGCTTATTGACGGAGCTCGGGCCTAGAGATACTTCGCGGCTAGAGATACAAAAGCTGTATTCTCTATGCCTAATCCTTTATCCAGCACGGGGACGAAGATGCTTTACACATATGCTCGCTTCTATGTTTCATCGAGCACCTTCATGCCGAGTTTCCATCCGAAGACTTTTGTTGCGGAAGACGACCCAGCCCCATCAAAGAGGTCGAAGAAGAAGATTGTTACTCAACGATTTTCTCCAGAACCTGAAGATGAGATAGCGGAGGTTGAGCCCCTATATGACTTATTTCAAGAGCGAATTCCTGATGAAGTTCTTCCTCCCATATTTGTATCCCTTTCTAAGAGGAAGCGAAGTGATGAATCTGAGACAGTCTCCAAAAAGAGTACTAAGTCTCAGACATCTAAGAAGAAGAAGAAAGGGATCTCAGTAACTGCTACTTCATCTTTAGGTGGCATCTCAGTTGACGAAGATGACGCCGCCGATAAAGACGAAGATACAGATGAAGACGATGCTCCTTTGATAATAAGGAGGTCGAGAGGCAGGTACGTCAAGAAGACCGTCGGTAAAATAAAGGGCAATGAACTCCTGAAAATGATTATGAGTGAAGGGGTCTTGCCAGAGATCAATGAAACGGCTTCCACTGAGAAAACAGAATCTGATTATGTTCATCTTCCAGCAACTTCAGCTGAACGGACTGAGGTAGATTCCACTCGAGCTCAGGAAACGACTGCTCCAACAACAAGTGGAGTAGCTACTGAACCCTCAGAGATGAGGATGATCCCTTTTGAGCATGGGACAGAAGGCGTCATCCAGGCATTGGATGACCAGATTGAATATTCTGAAGAAGAACCAGCCCCGGCAGAAGTTATGGAACAACCGAAAGTTCCAGAAACTCAGGTTGAAGAAAACATTTCTTTGGCCAGAGGCGATGAAGACGTGCCAACGTCCGAGCTATCAGCTGCTGATGACTTGTTGAAGAATATTTGTAAAGACATCATTCTTCGAACTGATATTCCAAAAAAGACTGAACCGACAGTCAATACTGAGCTTGCTATCATTACTGTTCCTGAGATTCATTCATCTCAAAGAATAGATGAAGATGTGAACATCATGGACTCCGGATCAGAGACTCATCCTGAAGCTGGGGATGAAAAAGAGTCTGAAGAAGAAGAAGAAGCTGAAGAAGGAGAGGATTGGCATGATGGCACTTCTACTCATTATGATGAAGATAAAGTCAGAGGGAACGGAATGGAACTTAGCTCCGAACCTGCTCAATCTCCGGACAACGCTCCAGCGCCCAGTAATTCTGGAGCTGGAAGCAGTCACATGAAGCAGGTGTCGGACACCATCATGGACCGGCTACGAGAAGACGCAAGACTCCCTCAATATATAGAATATAAACCTCAGCCTGGTAGAATTTTATTTCAAATTCTGTTTCTACTGTTTCTTTTTCTTTATATGCTGATTATTTTCCCTTTGACTAGTAGGAACTGCTGCAGCAATGAGCTCAACTCATGCTCCACTTATCCAGACTGAAGTTGATGAAGGGAGCTCGCATTTGCCAACTTCTCCAGCGGCACATACTTCCGTTCCCAGGATAGAAAACATACAAGCTTCTTCTTCAATAATGACAGCAACCCCTAGGTTTAAGACGGGATTGGCAAGGACTCTGGAGATGTATTCAGATATCATCTATTCATATCTGGATACGTACTCCAAGCGTTTCTTGAAAGACGAAGCTATGCCCTTCTCTGAGCTCCGAACGGTGGTCAATTTCCCGCTCCTGGCATTGCGACATGCTGGCTGCGAATCTCAATGTATCTTCTTCGAACATCTCCTGGATGAACTAGAGATAACCTTCCGAAAATACTGGTAAACTAAGAAGGAAGATATTCAATCTTTAACTGTGGCTGAGATCAGTCAATTGGAGCTTGAGATCCAGGCCCAGCAAGCTGCATTAGAAGAATTTCTTACTTCTTCATCTGAGAAGTTAGTAGAAAAGGGTGAAGAAATATTAGCTACTCGTCAGAGAGTAGAACTTCTGGAGAAGGATGAAATGTCAAAAGCTGAAGAGCTCAAGAAGTTGAAAGAGGAACTGGCTCGTCTTCCGGAGCGAATTGCTTTCATGGAAAAGGAGCAAGCTGAGGTCATTACTGCTCGTATATCTGAAACTGAACGCTGTCAACTTCTTCAACAAGAGCAAGAGCAGATGCAGGCAGAGCAAATTGAAGAAGTTAACCGTCGCCAATCTGCTATTATCACTTTTGATGAACAAAATGTCACAGTCGAAGCAGCAGAAAGAGTTCGCAAAGCTCATAATGAGAAAATGAGTATTATACTTGATCGTATTAAGGAGCTAATAACTCCTAATAAATAGATCTCTTACATTTTCACTTGTAATCAATATTTTGATTTTGAATGAAGACGAATGAGAACTTTTGATCTGATTTTTGACTTTGTTGTTTTGATAATGAAGAAAATATGTTCAGAGGTAAATAATACATAACACATTTCAATAGAATAGAATATACAAATGAACTTTGTAATTTTATCAGATGATATTAAACCAGAGATGATCTTAGTTTAATACTGAAAAAATATACAATTCAGACATAAAAACATCTTTGAACTCAATTTTTCATGATCTTTGGATTTGAGAATCAAAAGACTAGATATTATTTTCATAAATATGATACTGACATGGATGATGAACGATAATGAATCGTTAATGTATGTAGGATGAACGGGAAAACCGACAAATGATGGAATGAACGGATAAACCGTCAAAAATGGATGATAATGAACGGATGAACCGTCGAGCGGTAATAAATGAACGGATGAACCGTCAGATGATAATGAATGAACGGGTTAACCGTCGGATTATAATGAACGGGCGAACCGTCGGATGAATGTGATAAATGAACGGATGAACCGTCAGGCATTAATGAACGGGCGAACCGTCGGATGAATGTGATAAATGAACGGATGAACCGTCAGGCATTAATCAACGGGCGAACCGTCGGCTGAATGTGTCGCTTCATTATTTGAGAAACTTCTGCCTATAAATATAGCAGAAATCTGACAAGAACGAACACTTTTACTCTTCAACATAAAAAAATGTCGTCTGAAGAAGCATCCAAGAAGGCTGAAATCACCCTGAAGGTTCAGAAGGGCACTGAAGAATGCCCTGTCGATCCAGTTCAGCCGAAGGATGTAGAAGCAGGCGAAGGTTCGTCTGCATCCAAGTCACTACGAGACATTCTGGACTTTCTGCTTGATCCAGGAAGGACTGAAGAAGAGGAAGCCATGAGGATGGCTGCTTGTAAATTCCTCGTGGGTTCTAGCAAAGAAGTTCTCAGCTCTTTTGTTGATCGCATTTTCGAGAAGGACGGCAGCGGTCTGCGTCCAAATGTAGAGAAAGATGATAGTGACCTTCTTTAATATCATGTACTATCATATGATGAAATAACATTTGAATTTTATTCATGAACTTGAACTTTGTCTGATGATTTACAAGTATTTATATTTATACATAATACTTTTTAAGGAATTTGTCATTAATAGGTATCATAGCAATTCGACCATCCAGTTCTGAGAGTTGATAAGCTCCATTTGAGAAAACTCTGCTCACAACATAGGGACCTTCCCACTTTGCGTCAAATTTACCTTTGCTCATATGAGTCATAGTATAGGACGTCTGACTGTTAGAACAAGTTCTCCTTTTTGATATGCTCGAACTCTGACTTTCTTGATAAAAGCTGTTGAGATTCTAGCTTGATAGAATTCGATATTCTGTTGAGCAGATAATCGCTTTTCATCCAGAACTTCTAATTCCTGAAGTCGAAGACGATCATTATTCTCGGTGGTAAGTTCATTAGCGATTGCTATCCTTAAAGAAGGAATTTGAATCTCTAATGGAAGAACAGCTTCGCATCCATACACCAGAGAGAAAGGTATACATTTAGTAGCATTACGAACTGTAGTGCGGTAAGCCCACAAACATTCACCAAGTTTCTCACTCCAATTACGTTTGTTGGTAGAAACAAACTTCTTTAAGAGTTTGATGGTGGTTTTGTTGAAAGCTTCTGCTAATCCGTTAGCTGCTGGATTATATACGGTAGAAGCCATATTGTTGATCCGATGATCGTCGCAGAATCAAGTAAACTTCTGGCTGACGAACTGTGGTCCATTATCATGAATAATGCGTCGAGGAACACCAAATCTGTAGATGACATGATGCTTGATAAAATTGATGACATTAGAAGTTTTGACTTCAGATAAAGGAATAGCTTCGGCCCATTTGGATAAATAATCGGTTATTACGAGAATAAACCGATGACCTTTTGATGACGGCGGATTGATCGGGCCAATAATGTCCATGCCCCAAGCTTCAAAGGGCCATGATGCTGCCGTTGGATGTAGAAATTCTGAGGGTTGATGAATAAAATCCGCATGGATTTGACAAGCTTTACACTTTCTTGCATATTCGATGGCATCTGATACCATAGTGGGCCAATAATAACCCATACGTCGAACACGGTCTTGAAGTTTTGGTCCAGGCTGATGTGCTCCATAAATTCCATCATGTGCTTCACGGATAATTTGTTGAGCCTCATCACCGACAATACATCGAAGAAGTAAACCATCATAAGCTCGACGATATAAGGTTTTTGTAGTATGATTGTAATAGAATCTGAGTGATCGTCGTCTGATAGATGCTGCCTCACTCGGATTATCTGGAAGAATATCATACAATACGAAATCTAAGAAAGGAAGTCTCCAATCTTTATCCGTATTCTGAGTCTCAGCTAAATTACTAAAGATGAATTCCATGCTAGAATCTGATGAAGATGATAATGATTTACGACTTAATCCAAATCCTCTTGTTGCATTGACATCATGAGATATTGATTCTTCAGTGTCAACTGGAAGTCCTAGAGTTAGGTTGTTTTCAAGATAAAATAATTCTCGGTTGTAAACAACAATCATTTGTTGCCGTCTAATCGGAATAGCCAATACTGCCGCGAAATTAGCAAGAGCATCAGCTTCTGTGTTACATGCTCGCCTAACATGCTCAATAAAGAACCCTTCAAATGAAGAAGCCATAGATATAGCCGATCTATAATAAGGAACCAGATCTTGATGGCGAACTTCATAAGTTCCCCTTATCTGATTGACAATGAGTTTAGAGTCTCCATACGCTTCTAAATGTTGAATATTCAGATCTTTAGCGAGTTGAAGACCAATAAGCAGTGCATTATACTCAGCTACGTTGTTTGAACATGGTTGATCGAGAGAATAAGCCCTTTGGATATCAAGACCTTCTGGCGACACAAGAACAATTCCAACCCCAGCGACAATGTCACCATTAGGACCTATTCTTGAAGCTCCGTCAAAGAATAGACGCCAAGTAGGATCTTCTTCAGCAATTTGATTTGAATCTAGGACTTCATCTGGGATTTCATCGTAGAGTTTTGAATTTTCTGGAATTGAATGAGCAGCCAGAAAATCAGCTAAAGCTTGTCCTTTGACCGATTTCTGAGGGATATAGTGCATATCATACTGAGCAAGTAAAATTCCCCAATTAGCCAATCGAGAATTTAAAACACTTGGTTTCTTCATCATGACTCGTATAGGATTGATCCTGAAAATGACATGAATGGTCTGGCCAATGATATAATGTCGTGTCTTTTGGACACCGAACATAAGGGCTAGACATTCTTTTTCGACTGGTGAATATCGAGGTTCAGCTCCGATCATAGTACGACTGAGATAGTAAATGGCTTGTTCATGACATTTTTATTCTTTTGAGCGAGCAGTACACCCAATGAATGACTCGTTGCTCTGGTATATAGGAGGAACGGTATTCCTGAAATAGGAGGTCCCAATACTGGAGGGCTCATCATATATTGTTTTATATCATCGAATGCTTTCTGACATTCATCATTCCAGACAAAAGAAACACCTTTCTTCATAAGTTTATTGAATGGTCTGCAGTATCCTGAAAGATTAGAGATGAATCTCCTGATATAAGCGATCCTTCCTTGAAATCCTCGTAGCTCTTTTAAGGTGTGTGGAGGACGCATCTCTTGGATGGCTTTGATCTTCTCGGGATCCACGTGTATACCTTTCGAGGTAATGACGAAGCCGAGAAATTTGCCACTAGAGATGCCTAAGAAGGACATAGTAGGGTTCATCTTTAATTGATGCTTACGCATTAGATCAAAAATAGTTTTCAAATCTTGGATGTGATCCTCTTTTCGTCGACTTTTGACTGCGATGTCATCAACATAGCATTCGACTGTTATCCGCAAATGTTCACGGAATATAGTGCTCATGGCTCGTTGATAAGTTGCTCCTGCATTCTTGAGACCGAATGGCATAACTGTATAACAGTATGTACCGATCGGCGTTCTGAAGGAAGTGTGTTTCTCGTCATCTAGAAACATTTTAATCTGATTGTATCCAGAATACACGTCCATGAACGACATTCGTTCAAAACCACAAGTATTATCGATCATAACATCAGTAATTGGTAGAGGGAACTCATCATTAGGACATGCCATATTGAGATCACGATAGTCTATGCATACTCTGATCTTGCCAGTCTTTCTAAGGACAGGAACTATATTAGCCACCCAATCAGGATGTTGCTCCTCTCTAATAAACCCAGAAGCCATAAGTTTATTAACTTCGGCTTCAATTGCATCCATGATGTCTGGACGAAATCGTTGCTGTTGTTGCTTGACTGGTTTAGCATTTGGCATGATATTGAGTTTATGAGTTGCGATCTGTGGATCAAGTCCTGGCATATCTTCATAACTCCAAGCGAAGACATCGATGTATTCATGAATAAGTTTGATCATGTCTTGCTTATCATTTTCTGAAAGACTTTCACTAATGAATATTGGTTTGGGGGATCCCTCTTCACCAACATCTATTTGAACGAGTTTATCTTCAGTTGGAGGTTCTCTTTGCTCGAATCTGAACTCCCATTGATTATCTAACCTTTGGGCCCATTGTTCTGATTCAGGTGAGATTTCAAATTCGTCATCGTTTTCATCATTTTCTTCAGAACCGTCAACGGAGACCATGTTGGAAGACAAAATGTTACGGTGGAAGTCACCAATACTTGTATCAGAATCCCAAGAGGTGGTACTAGAAGAATCAGATCTCTTATCTTCGTCAGATTCGGGATCTTCATGGATAGTATTGATAAAGGAAGTAGGAGCAATATAACCCAATCCGCATTTCGTCCTTCCATATTTTAAAGGAGGAATCCGAACAGGCATTCTTCTTCCTCTTCCATCATTGAGGCCAGTTCTGAAGTCATAGCCCATATTTTTGATAATATCTTTAGATTGCGGGCTGTAACGACGCAACTGTAATCTTCCAGAATCATCATTTTTATCATCATCTTCAAGGTTGATAGGGGTTTTTGGTCCTTTGTAAAAGAATATTGGAGTGTCTCCTGGTTTTCTGCTAGGTACTAGAAAGCATGAACCTTGTATTGATTCTAAGGATACTTCTGTATGAAAAGTCTGTACAACTCCTATGGTTATTGTTCTCAAGTCATCTAACAAATGCAAATAACTATGAACATGATTACACACATCAATATACTGCAAAGATGGAGACTTTTCATTAAATTTAAAAGCAGTAGTATTTACATTAGGAGAAGGCTGAGCCTTAGAAATCTTAGCCAAATCAATGACTAAAGGGGGAGAAGAAGAACGAGAGGAAGTTTTGTTTCGATTAAGATCGATAACAAATGGCTCAGAAGAGGTGAGCTCCCTTGAAGCCTGAGATGGAAGAGTAGTCCGCCCTCCAACAGGGATTACTAGAGTATCCTGTTTTATATGTGAAGATACAGGAATTGTAGTACGTCCACTGACAGGAATGATCAGTGTATCTTGAGTAGGCGACTGAGGTAATGGGGAGATCCATCCGCTCACTGGAATAATGAAAGAACCTTCTCCAGAGGGTTTAGGAGATTGTAGCTGAGTAGTTCGACCTTTAATAGGAATTATCAAGGTCTCACTTTGCGGATCCTCTTTCTTCATAGCTTGTATCACCCTTGTATACTCTTCTTTGTACATCCGGGAATCATTGAAATAAGCGTCAACCCCATGGAAAGGATTTATATCAGCAACTTCCTTTTGTACTTTTCCATTGCTGTCAATGTATTTAAAACACTGATGAAGAGTAGAAGGCACCACATTATTTTCATGAAGAAAGGGTCTTCCCATAAGAAGATTATAAGATCCCACGATCTCAATCACATAGAAAGTGACTTTGGATCTGAAATCGCCTATCTGAAGTTTCAGATGAATCTTTTCCAAAGGTTCGCTTCGGCTTTGATTGAATCCCAAGATAGTAGTAACCGTCTTGGAAAGCTTATGAAGAGGGATTTTTAGTTCATCCAACAGACTCTTTGGCATTATGCTTATAGCAGACCCTGGATCAATGAGGATACGATCTATCTTCATCGTATCGATATAACCGGTGTAGTAGAGAGGCCGATCATGTCGATTATCCTCCAGTAGTATGTCGTCTTGTGTAAAGGTGATATTCGGGATAATCTCCAATATACTGTTGCAATGTAAGCAAGTGGCAGGTTCTTCATCTGGCTTCTTTAATTGTGCAAGACAGGAGTCAGCCTGTAGAAGTGCCTCACTTAACGTCTCCCGAGTCTTTTTAGAAAGACGTAGAAGTTCAAAGAGGGACATTCTAGCTGGAGTATTAGCAAGTTGAGCTAAAATGTCGAAGTTATAAGGCTTCTGAAGCCCAAGAGGAGGGGACTTCTTGATTGGTTTATCAAATCGAGCCTGTTGTTTGCCTTTCTCAAGAGCTGTGGGCTTAGAAGGAGTAGATACAACCGGTGCAGTTGAAGAAACAGGTGCAGTGGATGATTCTTCCTCAAGAGGAACATCAGGAGTATCTTTGTCAGCAGGAGGGATATCAGGAGTATCCTCAGGACTCTTGGAATAATCCTTTAGATAAGGTTTCCCTGTTCTAGTAGCACCAGCAAGTGCTTCTTCTTTATCTTTTGGTTCTATGTCGGAAGTAGATCCGAAAGAAGTCATATGATATGACTTAGTTTTTCCAACCTTTTTAGATTTTCGGGAAGTAATCTTTTGGAGAGAAGGAGATTCAAAATCTGCCACTAGATCAGGATGAATCCATATTATTTCTCCTGTTTCCATAGTGATCGGTACTAAATCCTCAGACTGTGGAGGAGGAATATTCACTATTTCAAGAGTGCCTTGGGAATAGGAACAATCCCGTTTTCAAGGAGTTGAGGAGGGAAATCTCCGAATTGCATAGAGACGACATTGGAGGTGACGGTCTTCTCTTTCGGAGTAAGAGTGATAGCTCCAGATTTAATCATTTCCTGGATCTTTCCTTTCAGTACATAACATGTACGAACTATGTGACCCAACATTCTATGGTACGGACAGTATTTAGGATGATCTGTCTTACCAGCTTCATCAGGTTTCTTGATTTCAGGTAATTGTATTTTATTACCTTTCAGCAGGCATTCAAAGATACCAAGGACATCATCGTCATCAAAAGAGTATTCTTCTTTGGGACGAGGTGCTCTTGGTTGTTGGGTCGTAGAGGCAGGAGGAGTTTGAACAGTCGATGCATCTTTACTCTGAAGATTAACTTCAAGGGTTTCTTTTCCCTTGCGAGTATTGGATTTAGCACTATTGTTGTTAGTACTTTGATCTATTTCTTTGGGATTCATCTGTACTCCTAAACCTTTGAAGGTTTCAGCACTAATTTCTGCGACTTTGGCACTAACTATGAAGGAAGGCCAATCTTGAAATTGAGTAGATCCTGTCCACATGCTGATGATTGGTAACAGATTTGATTTGCATGTGTCGATGGTAATAGCATCAGGAGTTCCAAGAGGCATCTTCAGAGCTTCTCTTCGAAATTGTTCAATAAAATCCTCAGTAGTTTCATTATTTTTCTGCTTGATTCTTATAAGAGCAGACATAGTCATGTCATTGAGCCCTTCATAGAACCGTTCAAGAAACATTTGTTTGAAACCGGCAAATGAGGTAATACACCCATCCGGAAGACTTCTATACCATTCATAAGACGTTCCTTTGAGACATCCGACAAACACCCGAGTAAGGAGGGCATCACTTGGTTGTAGCTGGTCAGTCATTACTTCAAAGTGATTAATAAATTGACTCGGAGAAGTGGTTCCATCATAGAATGAGATAGTAGGAGGCTTGTATTTAGTAGGATACGATACTTGCTTCTATTCTATTGGATAAGGTTGCTTGATGCCTAACCTTTGTAAACCATCCTTCTGTTTGAATGCCTCAAATTAAGTTCGGAGATTCCTCAATTCTTCAGTAACAACTCCGGAAGATTGTGGAGTTGTAGCTTGTAGAGAATAGTTGGGAGGAGGAACAGCATTATAAGCACTACCTCCAGCTCCCGAGTGACTAGGAACTGGTTGAGCTTGCCCAGGAGTAATGGATTGTACTGCTGGAGGAACATGTACTGGGCTTACATCAGTGTTTATTGGTATGGCTTCTGGTACAGTCTGTCGATTTTGCAGCTGGGCTGCCATGAGTTCATACATCGACTTCATAGTGTCAGCCATAGACTTTATTTGCTGTTCCAAAAAAGCAATCCTTTGGTCTTGAGGAGTCATGGAAGAAGAAGGTTCATCAGTATTTCCATCAACCATATAAGTCATGACTGTATGAGGGATTATTGATGAACTGGTGGATGTTGTCTGTTCTGAATCATTACTTTGTGTATCAAAGTCATTTGTAGGAGAATTACCCCCAGTAGGCAGAGGTGGGAAGTTAGATTCTCCAAGAAATTCAGAATCATCTTCAGAAATCAAAGTCCTTTGATTAGAAGCCATGACTCTTGATCTGGTGCCTCTATATACTCCATCTGGACTATCAGTTCTACCCCCAGTATCCCGAGAGGTCTTGTTAACAGAAGCAAACAGAGGTTCATCTTCATCAGGCATAGGTTCACACTGAATCCGGTTGAAGACAGATTGTCGTTTAGTTTGACATCTGCATTGCATCATGCCTCTTGGCTGGAAGTCACATTCATGATCAGCATGGTCATGATCCATTGATTGACATCTACATTGAATTATAACTTTTGGCTGGAAGTCACATTCAGCATGGTCATGATCCATTGACACAGAATTATTCCTTCTCTTCTGTTGAAGATGTTCTCGTAAATCTGTCTGTGAATATTGAGGTACATCAGAGAACATTCTTTGTGTATTTTTAGGAATATATTTCCGGTTCTTGGGTCTTGATGGCTCTTGATTATATAGAGAGTGATTAATCTGAGCCACATAATTTCTAGCATACTCTGCATCTGGATCTCTTGCTTTTGTTCCCGTTTGGTATGGTTTTTTGACACCAGAAGTGCTTCCCAAATGAGTTTGATTAAGTTTTGTTCTTAGATCAGTTGGAGGTAAAACATTGGTTTTTGATACTTGGAGTTTTCCTTCCATTGATCTGGATATTTGCAGAGAAGGAAGAGTTGAACCACCCCCTTGATTAGGAGTTGGTAACAGACCTTCTTTTATTGACAAATTCTGTGCCCTATCTTAGACTTATTCAAGTTTTGAGATATAGAATGTCCAGAAGGAAGAGTAGTCAAAAGACCATCTCCTTTTCTTTGACTAACAAAACTGTCAGTCAAAGCTGTTCCTGAAGTAAACACTACAGGAGCAGAAGAAACAACTAAAGAGTTATTTCTTTTCGAAAGGACTTTGTGAGCCATTTGTGGAGGAGTTCTAGCAAGACCACCCCCAGTTCTAGTAGAACTTGGCAAAGAAGAAGAGATAGCTAAAGATCTATTCTTCTTAGAGTATGCTGGTGACAATTTGGCTAAGGAGCCAGTATTGTCAGCGTATAAAGTCTTGGCTAAAGAGCCAGATTTTGGTACGCACACGGAGTCAGAGAGAATTGACTTGTTGGATGACGTATGCGGAATACACGCTAAAACAGGCTTGATTAAAGAACCAGTGCTATTAGCGTGACTTTTGAATTTAGAAATACACGCTGGAACAGATTTGGCTAAGGAGCCAGTGCTGTCAGCGTGACTATTGGGATTGAGATTGTACACTGGAACAGGCTTGGCTAAGGAGCCAGTGCTGTCAGCGTGACTTTTGACTTTGAGATTGTACGCTGGAAAAGGCTTGGCTAAGGAGCCAGTGCTGCCAGCGTGACTTTTGACTGCTGTCATCTTCGAGCACACAAGAGCGTGCGTGCTTACAGTAGAGTCCTTGCCAGTGTTAGGAGTAGACACTGTGGCAGAAACTTCACCATTGGTTGCCAACAGATTCTTAGGGACGTAGACAGATCGTCTCTTCGACTTGGCAGTGGTGATAGAGGCTGAAATGGGCTTGCCACCCTTAGCCCGCTGCATTTCTTCCTAGGCGAGTTGATCGAATTGGATCGATATCACCTTCTTCGTCGAGCCGACTGACGAAGTGTCGTATTGAGTTGTTGCCATCTCAAAAGAGGAGATGGTTTTCCCCAACAGAGTCGCCAATTTGTTTTCCATAAATAAATTCACTTTATTTATTGTGTTTCTGGGAAAATACAACTGTAGGAATCCGATCTAGAAGATGATCACTTTATCATTTAGACGATGCGAAGAAGAAAAGCTCTCAAGAATTCGACAGCAATTTAGATAGCTATATCTCTGTACAATGAATGAGAAAAGAACTCTATTTATAGAGTCAAAAGTAACTGAAAAGATAACTGTCTTCACAACCTGTGCATAGTTGAAAATCATGCAGGATTTAACATACGCAAGGTTATGAGCAGTTACTGGACGTGGCCTGTAACTGTTGGACACATGGCAATCGTGCATGAGTCGTGTGCAAGTTACAGGACACGCATACGAGAGATCCGTGGCATGGCTGCCACGTACTCCAATTTGATAAAATCCATGCAGGCTTATTGAGGACGAAATCCACGCATCCTTGTGGCAGAACGCTTCAGAATCCACGCAGATTTGGGGCAGAAAGCTTCAGAATCCACGCAGACTTGGGGCAGAAAGCTTCAGAATTCACGTAGACTTGGTGCAGAAAGCTTCAAAATCCATACAGATTTGGGACAGCAAGCTTCAGAATCCACGCAGACTTGGTGCAGAAAGCTTCAAAATACACGCAAGCTTGAGGAAGGAACATAGAAGTTCAAAATACACGCAGACTTGAGTCAGAACGGCTAGCTGTCTTGATTCGACGTGCCTCGACTGACACAAAATCTCTGACATTGATTGCCTTGTCAATCACATTAAATGACAATAAGGTCTTTTGGTACGCCAACTTGATGAAGGCTGAGTCTTGTTGAAGAAGATTTCGAAAGTCACGCAATAGTCGGCTGTAATATCTCGAGTTCCGTGCATATGTGGCATACGAGAAGACATTCTTTGACTGTCGTGCTGTCAGTCATAATGACACTCAGACAAATGATGAGCTGTCTCTGCGTATATTTGAGGAAATAGTCTGGTAGAACCCAGCGTAACTTTTAAACGTTGTCTTGATCAACTCAGCGTGACTTTTAGACTTTGTCCTAATCAACTCAGCGTGACTTTCATTTTTTAGGCCTACACTCTTGTCTGACCCTACGAATGGATCGAAAGAATCCTACAGCCTGACCATTAATGACGGTAGAAAATCATGTATTGTTGATAGATCTAAAAATGATGTCGATCCAAGGTTCGGAGAAGCCAAAAGCACTGAAGACCCAGATCATGAATTGCCAGTCCAGGCGGTCGTAAGCCTTCTCCATGTCCAGTTTAATAGCGACGTTCCTTCCTCTGGATGGGAACTTTATGCAAGTGATCATTTCTTGGGTGAGAAGAATGTTGTCCGTGATGTTTCGGCATTTGACGAACCCGCTTTGCTCTTCAAAGATGATCTTGGGGAGGAGGTTGGACATCCGGTTGGCAACGATCTTCGATATGATCTTGTTGGCAAAGGTGCATAAGCTGATAGGACGGAAGTCTTTGAAGGTTTTTGGGTTATCTTTCTTGGGTATGAGGATGATATTGGTGCAAGAGATGGAGTTGGGGTATCTCGCCCCTTGGGAAAAGGCTATAGTGGCCTCCAATAAGTCGGATTTTAAGATGTGCCAGCAAGCTCTGAAAAAGACACCATTGAATCTATCAGGCCTCGGAGCACTCTGTTCTTTAATGGACCAAACAGCCGCCTCAATCTCCTCCTTCGTAGGGGTAGCCATCAGAGTCTCGTTCTCGCTGTCGCTGATGAGAGATGGGATTTCGGACAGAAGCGCAGCGTCTTTAGTGCCATGCTCTTTAGAGAAAAGGTTAGAGTAGAAGTTCTCCATCGCAGCCTGAATGCCAGCCTGGTTATCCACCAGGGCACCATTATCGTCGCGAATCTGCTGTATTTTTAAATGGTTTCTATGGCCTTTGACACACGCATGAAAGAAGTTGGTATTCCGGTCACCCTCGTTGTCCCATGTCAATCTAGTTTTTTGCCTCCAGAATTCTGTTTCCACCTTAATCCTGGATTTAAGAATAGCTCTATCAAGGTTAAGCGAGGAGCGGGTGGCCGAAGATCTGTCGATGGCGAACAAGATCTCAGCACGAGTGACGTTATCCTCCGCCTCCTTGATAGCCTGAAAAATGTCTCCGAAAGCCAATTTGCTCCAAGACGTTAATGCCTTACGAGTGGCGTTCAGTTTAGCCGCCATTCGTAGCAGGGGGTCGAGTTCCGAGATGGAGTTCCAAGTGGCTCCTACTCTGGAATTGGGGATGATGCCGCCAGAAGTCTAGGAAGCGGAAAGCTTTTTTAGTGCTAGTATGGTTGTTACTGATCATAATGAGAAGAGGGGAGTGGTCCGATTCAGTAGAGTTCAGATGAGAGAGGTTAGTGATCATGCCCATGTCAGTCCAACTGTCGTTGACCAACGCCCGGTCCAAACGTGAGTACTGGCGCCGGTGTCCCTCATGCATGTTGCACCAGGTGAATGCACTTCCGTGGAAGGGGATGGGGTTTAAGTTTCCCTGGAAGATGATATATATATATATATATATATATATATATATATATATATATATATATATATATATATATATATATATATATATACTGCTTAGAGTGTCGAGTTATGTACACCAGGTACCTCTGAACTTACACTCTGTTCCCCCCGAGGGGACTCGTATTGCATCTCTCTGAGTGACAAGTCAGGTACATTGATACCTCTGAACTTTCGCTTTAATATTTTGTCATATATCACCTCTGTTGGCTTTTGTTCAAAATCTATTACCCGCACCACCAGTGTGCAGAAAGATAATAGATCCATAAAACTTATCCTAATCTATTACTCGCACCATCGGTGCACAAAAAGGGTAATAGGTCCACAAAATTCTCCAACGGGAAAAACAACCACGTCCATATTATCTCTGAGTTGTTTTCATGTCCATCACAAACAAACCACCCAATACATAGAACTTCCACATTGATACCACCTCTGAGTTATTCTGTGTATCCCTATTAGGCCCACTCCTACCACGTCCTCATTACCTCTGAGTAGGGAGGCTCCACCTTAGACCCATATTTACCACGTCCTCATTACCTCTGAGTAAATATGACGGTTTTTTCTCCACTTATTATCAGTACTCGCATCTCCAATACACAAAAAGGCTAATAAGTCCATAAAAGTTATCTTAATCTATTACTCGAACCATCGGTGTACTAAAGAGTAGTAGGTCCACAAAATATCATTCAAATCTATTTGCTCGTATTTTCAAATGCACAAAAGGGCAATAGGTCCAAAAAAAGTCCCCCCAGGGGGATATTCTTTATGAAAATGCTATATTAAAATCCTCTAGTACAAGCTCCTCAGAGTGGAGTGAATGTATCCTATTTATTCAAAATCAGTTACATTCACAAGACCACGTCTCAAAAAAAAGGAAAAGGAAAATCCACTACTTATCAGCAACACATAGCTTGATGAGAATGCCTTCCAGCTGCGCAGTTGAGCACTCAATTCTCAGTCTGACTCAGCGTTCAGCTTCCTGGGACAGCTTTTTGGCATCCTCGAGATGCGCATGAGCCTGCCAATTTTCTTCTAATTTCTTCAGTGCTCCCTCTAGAGCAGCAGAGGCTCGTGTGACTTCATCAGTCTCCTTGCAGATCTTCTCTCTTTTCTGACGAGTGGCTTGGAACTCAGTCCCCAGAGATGTTAGCCTAGCCTGGAGCTGGATGAGTTGCTCGTTAGTTTCGGCCATAGCATGAATGGTTGTCTCCTCACAAGTCAAGCAAATCTCTCCCTCTCGACTCAACTTGTCATATTTAAGAGACAGCTTATGGAGGTCCTTCTCCAAGGTGGCTTAGTCGTCTCCCGTACGGCCTTCACCTTTTCTACGGCTGTCATAAGAAAAACCTGCTCCACAGCAACAGACACATCGACTTGCCGTATTTTTTGCAACTAGATTAGGTACTAATCAGCCTCTGCCAGCTTGTGCTCCAGAAGGACGGCCACCCCTTCACCACCCGGAAGTGTCTTCAGCAAGTCAATCTGGCCTTGGGCGCAGTGACGGGCTACGGTAAATGAAGTTCCTCTCCTTGAAGTAGCTTCAACCCCTCGTTTTAGATGACGATAGAAGCTCTCAACTATATCCCTCAACGATTCGTCCAAATTCTCCAAAAATGACGACGTTGAAGGAATATCAGCCAAGGAACCTGAAGGTGTGTGAGAAGAAGGCATAGCGGAGCTTGATGACCCTGTCAGAAAGAAAACGAACTCCGAGCGACGAGACTCCCGTACAGCAGCCATCTCCTCTTCCGTAGCCCGAAGGAGCTGAAGACTAGGCAGAGTGGAGAGTTCAATCTCTGGGGGAGAGGCAGTCTCAATCAACCCTGTATCCACCGATGCTGGTATAGTAACCGCCGTTTCTACCACCGGTACTTCTGGTATAAGTGGCTCTGAATTCGGTTCAGCAGGGTTATTTTCAATTTGAAGGAGAGGAGGTCTGTTTTTTCTCTTCGGCAAGAGGTTCTCCCCAACCTCATCCGCTATCTCCTCCTCCGCAGATATGTCCACCAATAGCAATGAAGGAGCACTGCCTATAGATCCAGAATAACCGACAATTAGCTTGACTCGAAGGATATGGAGAAAAAATGAATGAACCTCCTTGTCTGTAAGAATATGACGTAGCTTACCCGGGGAGGGCGGTGGAGATCGTGGCTCGCTCTGGACAGCCATAATTCCTCCTATTGTTCCCATATCCTCCTCAACAATAATATTCGAATCACCTGCACCTGTCACTCCAGCCTCGATCGACCCAAAAGGAGGTATAGCTGGGTCGACTGCGACCAACTGAGACCCCGCAACCTCGATGTTTGATTCTACAAGGCTTGCATCTTCTTCGACCAGGGCGCCTGTAATTGGAGGAATCTCGAAAGCAGCACCGGGTTCCAAAGGGTTTATGCCTTCCAATGCCTGCGCAAAAAAAAAGAGAAACAATAAGATAAAATCCCAAAAGTAACATGGTGGTCGGCCAGAATGAAACTTACCTCCGGGAGGGTTTCGGCATCATTGCCCTCTCCCGCGAGGTCAGAAACTCGATTCCTAAATGTAACTCATTTTTGAGAACGAGGCCTATCAGCAACGGAAGGTCCGTGCTTACTTCGCTTAGGCGAAGGACTCGACACAGGGGAAGGCAAGCACATCATCGGAGTACTTGCAGAGGGCAACAGATCATTGTATTCATCCTTCTCTTCCGTATCAGTAAAATCAGAGTCAGAGACTTCAACGGCCTTCGCCTTCCCTGCCCTGTTCCTCTTTTTGGACTCCTCGTGCTTGTCCGCCAGCTTAGTACTGGTTATGAAACTGGTACTCGCATCGAAGTCATGGGGAGGCCCATTCACAGAGACATGGTGGAGGGCTGCCATATAGGAGATGCGCACCAAGCCCCCAGTATCAGGAAGAGAGAAGATGGTTTGAGTACAGACAGCACTATAATAATGCCAGGCCCGGATACCATCTAGGATGCCGCCCTCATAACCCAAGCAAGGACTCGGGTTGTCCAAAAACAACTGGCAGTACCCGAATTGTCTAGAGTACCGGTTGGGCAAGTAAGGTTCCAAGAAGACAACATTACGGTTGCAGTACACCAGATGTGCAAGACGGATATTCTGCTACCAGCGGAACATCTTTTCGAATAGAATCTGGGGCGCGACACTGCCATCAAGGTAAAGATGCCTCATTTCCTCATCAGTGAAAGGTGGGACCGACACAAAGAAGGAGTAGTTGTCCACCCACGCGAGCGCAACACGGCATTTGAACATGGTCGAACATGTCTAAGGCATATCATGATACTGATAGATGAATGCATCGTTAATCGTCGCGTTCCCCTCAGGGCCAGGTCGCATTAGAGAGGGGCAGTGTAAACTCCCTAAATTTCTACTGTGGAATTTTTTTAAATAATTTGTATAAATTTTTACTTTGTAATTGTACGTCGCATAGTCGTATTATACGTCGCGCACGAAATTTGTCGTATTGAACGTCGCGTATGAGTTCAAATTTTTGTATGCCTCGTCAAGTACGAATATGTGCGAGGTACATATTTTTGTAAATCATTTTTATTTTAGAAGTTTGGTTTTTCAAATAATAAATAATAAATATTTTGATTACTTAAAGTGGTAAAATGTGTCGCATTGGAAATTTCCAAAACTTATTTTAGAAAACTATGTTTCATTACATATAAGGTGCATAAATTTAAATTTCATATATATATAATGCTATTTTTGAAACTAATTAATATTAATATTTTATTATTTAAAAAGGTATTTTAAAAATAATGTTTTGGTTTAAAATTTAATAATTATGAGAAATTATTTTGGAAAAGATTCATTTGAATTTAAATAAGTTTCCTTATACGATTTAAATAAATAGGATATGATCTAGTTGATGCAAACTAAATTGATGATATCAATTTGGGGATTTAATCAACCCTAATCCCTATCCAATTAGGAGCCCTCACCTCTTATATAAGGAGAGACTCCGTACCTTCTTTTTACCATAAATTCCACAACCCACAAAATTCTCCACAAACAGATGTGTATCGTGTCTGTGTCGCCAATTCCATCCACTAGGTGTTTTTCTACATGTACAAAGTTTTCTCCGTGCCCGACACACCGGACACGACTCAACCTCCAACCTGTATCGTGTAGGATACGGTTTCACCCCGCTCCTATGTCCGACACATGGACACCAATCTCAAACCCAGCCCTAACCCTAAGCCAGATTTTCTTCGGCCTCCCTGCTCTTCCCGGCACCACCGATGTTGCCGGTCTTGCTACAACCCAGGCCACCAGCCGAACCCAGACCAATTTCGACCACCGTCCCACCAAAGTCAGCAGCACCACCTCCCTGCTGTCTGTCGACCACCAGCCGTCTCCATCAATGCCTTCGCCACTCCTCCTTCGCCACCCCCTCAACTCCATGCCTGACCACGACCGTCCCCTACATCACCCTCGCCAAAAAAACTACCCCGTCGCCAATAATGGCCGATACCAGGCCATCCAAAACAACCTCCGCCACCATCACCATGATCACATCACCGCAGCCACCCAACTCCGGCCATCGCCGCCCAAACACCACACAATAGGGAAATAAGGGAAGGGGAAACCCTAACCTCCGTCGTCCGCCGCCGATCTCCGCCGCCACTTTTGGTTGCCCGCCACGAATCACATCCTGGCCGCCAAAGCTGGCGCCGCCTTGCTTCTCCTCGGTCCCGGCCGCCCCCCGTGCAGTGCAGTACAGCCGTCCGCCGCTGACGAGACACCGCCACCGCCGTTGGGCTTCGCCGCCTCTGCGCCAGGCGCGCCAGCCCGACTTCCCCTTCGGTTTCTCGCGTCGCCGCCTTCACGAGCCACCACCACCGCAACCACGACCCTCCACCGTGCCCTGCCCGCCGACCACCGGCGCCCATCCACCCGTCCATGAGGACTGCTTCCCCTTACTCTTTCTCTCGATCTCTTTCTCTCTCTCTCCAGCTCTCATCACATTAGGGATCTGTGTTTTTTTTTTATACTGTAGGCTTTGAAAGAAAAAAAAGAAAAAAAAAGTAAACATGTTTATATAGATTGAATACATTATGAAAATATGTGCATTAGTATAATTTATTATTGTTATTTGTTGAAATATATGTTAAATATTTCTTAAATTTTTTTAAGAAAAATATTGTAGTTAGCTTAGCCTACAACTATTTTGTTTAGAAATCCTAAAACTGTTATTGTAGTATTTTCTATCAAAAATATAGCTTTTGACCTAAATATATTATTATATTCTACCTTATTAAAATATGTATTTTAACCTAAAACTATATTTGACCAAACTATGAACTTATTCCTGAAAATGAATTCCAAGTATTTATCTAAAATTATTTTAACTAATAAAATTATAGTTTCCAAATTATAAATACTTTCTAAAAATAAGTTAGATTTATTATGCAAATTCCCTTTTTGATCGTTATCATTGATCTTAAATAATCGTGTGTTCCTATTTCCTCGCAACTTTGGGTCTCTGCACATTGATCACAACTAATGGACAATCAGGACTTGTCGGATTATCGCACCACATCAGGCGTAACACCAGGCAAGATACCTTGTCATAATTTACTTTTTATAAATTAGTCTGAATTTTATTTATTGCATATTACTGTGTATTTATTTCCAGTTCTTTTAGCTGTACCATTATTATAGTTCCTGCTTTACTGCCTGCTCAGTGATATTAGTTGTACCTTGTTATTTATCCTTTGATTGCATATGGTTCTAGAGTTAAGGGACTACCACTAGTTTAGTGTATTACATAAACTTTGACACTGATGTGCCACGAGATGTGTGAGTTGTGAGTAGCATATAGCATCCGGACTTGAGTGTTGGCTGATCACTGATGCGTATAGGACGTGCGTTAGGTTTAATTGTCAATAGTTATATGTTAGAAGCCTTGACGGTTAGTAGTGTTACATGGTCGTGGATGCGATATGATAGGTACATTGGGTGGGAAGAACATTTCCTTGTCGTATGGGCTTCGATTGCACTTCCCTTATAACCCGGAAGCTCCTCTGGAGATACAGGTATGATTAGCCCCTCAGGTTTTCCACTGTCGTTTTTTAACGTCATGCGCTTAGGTTACTGGTGCCCAAGTGGGGACTATACCATATCCTATTTACAGCCAGGGTTCATGCGATGAAAGGTTTGTTCTCAACTACATGTTTACTTTAGTATGGTTAGGTTACCTTATTTATGTCTTGTCACTTTCTTTGATTGTGGCATATTTTATATTCAGTATTTATATGGCATGTTTATTGTATATTGTTACGTCCCTCTGAGGACCTGGTTATCTCGCCAGGTGTGAACTCTTGTCTTTCGCTGGTGTTCTAGCCGTGGCCATAATCGTCACTATTTCTTCGAGGATGATTGCACTTAGATCCTCTTCGCTTCGCTCGACCAATTCATTTTCCTTGTATAATTCTTTCTGATTTAAATTAGTTGGTAGTAGATTTGTATCCGCCCAACGATTGTATACATGACAAAGTCAATGTTGATTTTATATCATTATTTATCTTTGTGGATGAGATTTAGTACCTTGGTTACTGTATTTTACAAATTATGTATACGTAAGACGGTCAACATACTTCGTATGTATACAGCTGGCATGATTATGATCTAGTCCTTCTATTTTTGGGAGTGGGGCGTTACATGTTTTTGTGGTGGCCCATGCAGGTCAAATTTACCGTTTCGGTTACATGACTGTACCGAACGGGCCTGCAATATAGGATTAGAGTCTAGAATCTCATTCACCTTCTTGACATCCTTTCTTGACTTTAAATTCCGAACTCTCGTTCGACCTCTGTCACGACCCGCACCTACTGTGAGGGTACGAGTACGTAACAGCGCCCAGCCTACGCCGCAGTGTCGGCGGTAGAACGCCGTTCTAAGTATCTAACTAACCATCAACTCATGCAGTATATAATGTACACATCATGATCAACTCCGAACGGAGGACAAGTATAAGATATAGTGTAACTCAATCACAGTCTAAGCACGATAAGATAACACAGAAATATAACTAAAAAATTGAAGACAACAATAACTACTGAAATAATAACAACATCTCGAACAATCTCAAATACATCTCAAGTCTCAATTCTATACAACAAGCTCTAAATGAAAACAGATGCCAGTCTACTAAACTAAATCCCGATCACTCCTGAGTGTTGGGGCCAAAGGTAGCTAACCCGTCTCCTGGTCCGTAATATATAGGGTATGTGTCCCCAGGGAAATCATCTGTAAAATTTTTAACAGGTCCAGTCAGGACAGGAACGAGCACAATCTCATCTAGAAAACCCAAGTAAATGGCAGAGAACTATACAGCAGTTATAGACAGTTGTATTGATGAATATGGCAGTTTATATTCAGGTGATGGTAAGAGAGACAGATAAAGTGCAAGGAAAGAAAATAACTAAACAAGAGAAGAACCATAGCAATGAAGACTGTAAAAATAGAACTAGCTGAACCAGGATAATATGATATAAAGTCCAGACAGCAATGTAGACAAGTGTAACTCCAATGTAAGTCCAGTACACGGCTATAGGTAACCTGGCACATCACACACCTGGCCGGGTGTGAGATGACTATCATTCCAGTTTGATTCCAGCAAAGGGTGATTCCAGAAATGGGGTATGTCTACATGTCTTACTCTAGTATTTCCCCTCCCAGTAAGTAAATCCAGAAATCCGACACAATGATTCAAGATGAGTCCAGCCAAAATATAATGATACCAGTAAACGATTCTAGGGTGATTCCAGTAGGTAATTCCAGTAATAGAAGCCAGAAATGATGATACCAGTAATAGAGGCCAAAAAATAAATGTGTGTCGTATACATGAATCCAGAATATCCATACGTATTATAACAGAGAATCGCATACAACTAACTAGAACTGAAGTACAGTAATTGACAAGTAAATGAGAGAACTATCAGAGAATGTACTCGTCTGATACTCTGAAAAGAGTAGTATAATATCAGATGCCTGCACCAGAGTCACAATGTCCTAAACAGAGTAATACAGGTTATAATGTGTTTAAATAAGACAAATGATGTTTATGATGCAATCTACATGATTTCTAGGCCAATCTAGGTCAAAGTCAACTCTAAGTCAAACCTGGTCAACTGTCTAGGTCAAACTAGGTCTAAGTCAAACTTCTAGGGTATTGGTCAATTCTAGTCAACATGGTCAACACCCTAGGCCACTAGGTCAATACTAGGCCTAAACCACAATCACTAAGTCTAATAGAATTCTATACTAGGCTAACAACCTAGGGAAACCTAATACTAGCTATAGGCTAGTAATCCTATAGGTCTAAGTACCAAGCCCAAGCCTATAAGCTAAACTAAACTCAAGCTAGCACTATAGCCTACTACTACTCTACCTATAGCCTAAACCAAGCCACAAGCCTAAGCCAATATACTTAAAACCTAACATCACATATATGTATATACTCATATATATGCATTCATACATATATATAACCTCACATATATCTGGCATACATACATCACATAGATGCATACATTCATTCATTCATTATCTACCTTGCATACACATGCATACATATAAATTACATATAGGTATAGAGATGATATATGGCATGTGGGGGTGTAGATAAGTGTGTGACAGGAATATGTAGTGTGTACTAAAACTCATGTTTCAGCCCAATATCAGTCATGTGAATTTCAGGAATCTCAATGTGTGTCAGGGGAGCAATAGAGTGTGTGTGACAAATAGGGACTGAATCATGTGTAAAATGTGTGAGGATTGAAGAGTGGTAGAAAAGTTTGTGTATGTGCTAGTGTGAGCAATTCAAAGTCAGACCAAGCCAACAGTGGCTGCCTACTGCACTGCTGCTGCAATGCACTGCCTGCTGCTACTGCAAATTCAAGCCAAGGCAGGGCAAAGCCACTGCTCTGCAATGGCACAGCCAGGCCAAATGCCAATCTAATCTGCCGCAACCATGTAAATACAAAACCAAGGCAACTAGTGGACAGATCATAATGTTTAGAACAGATGCAACAATAGGGAAATGTGGCAAATGGATTCACTCATTCAAGAACAACAAGGAAATGGTTGATAAAACCAATTTAGCTAAGGACTAACATATGTGTGTGTGTGTACTTGTGTGTGTATTGTCAATGACAGTTCCTGTGTGTGTGAGCTTGTGTCCACATTTCAGTGGCAGTATATAAACATAGGCAATTACCAGGTTTGAGAACAAAACACAATCGAAAATCCTATTTCAACATAACCATAAATCCTAGTACAAACCAAATTTCAGATTTCAGGAACAAAACAATGTATAATGGTCAATGACAGTTCATATGGGTTGCAGGGACAACTATATATATCTCAGTTAACAGTGAATCATATATTGAGATAACCCAATCTCAGTTCTTCATAACCCAAATCCATTTCAGTTAAACAGTGATTAAACATGTTCAACCCAACCTAATTCTCAGGTATCAAGCCTTGAACTCTTATCTCAGGAATCACATTCAAACATCAATATCAGTTCTTGACACCCATTAGTCTACTGATATTCAAAATCAGTTATAGTTCAATCCAAAGGACCCAATAAGTTATGTGTATGAAGATGTAAATGTGTGGTATTAGTTCTCAGGTTTTTAAAACAGTAAAGTACGTGTGTGTATAGGAATAGTGTATCGAACTCAGGAATCTAATTTAAACCTACACTCAGTGTATATTAACAGTTAAATCAGAAAACCATTTCGAATATTCCAAAATGCAATTTCGAACTGAAATTCCATGCAATCACAATCCTAATCATGATAGGCTAAATCCCAGATATGTAACAACCCAATTTAAATCACACAACAGTTAACATACATCAAATTTTCCAGAAATTGAAATGACAGGAATAGTATCAGGAAAATAAGGATTTCACAAATTCGAATTAGGAAATTAACAACTAAAAGGCAATTAATAGGTTGGTAAACATGGAAGCACATGTTAGGGTGTTATACAGGTCGTGTCGTGTCCAAATAAGTCGACACAAAGTGTCCAAATACTAAAACCACGTTTCAGGAAAAATCAGTGTCAGCAGCCTCGTACAGAGGTGCACACGAGTGTAGGACACGACACAAGTGCCATAGGTCTCGTGCACACGTGTGTAGGTTCGCCTAGGGTTGGTCTAGGTGTCTAGGTTCCTGTACCGTGTCCACGTGACTCGTGGTGTCGTATCGAACCGCGTATCAGTCGCGTTTCCTGCGTGCGTACGTGCCTGTGCAAAATCTGTACGAGTGGAATTTCTCCCAAACCCTTCGACCAATTGGCCTGAAATTTTGTCTGTGACGTGTCAGTCATGCGTCCTAGGTGTACCCAAAGTTTCGTGTCAAGACGTGCAGTGTCGTGTCCGCTATAGTGCCCGAGCAGCAGGGCACTACACGGTGTCCTTGTGCACGCGTTCGTGTCCAATTTTGGACACGATAACCAACCCAATACATGTTCAGACTTCTACATAAATAATCTACATATTAAGAGCTATCCAAATATATAATTTGTTTCGAAAAATATTAACATTCAATCCATTGAGGCATTTCAACAAACACCTACACAACACTACGACACGTGTCTGATACGGACACCAAACGAACACGAAATCCACCCAAATTTTGAGGACACCTAGGGGACTCCTAGATCTAGCCCTACATGCAAAGAAAACTGAAATTTAAATCAATTTAAAGGATTTTACCTATATGTGCAAAAAACTTAGAAAAGCTTCAAATGGGGGATTCCTCCTTTTGATGGCAAAAGCTCCAAATTGACCCAAAGCTGGGATTAAATTCCACAATCAAAAAATAGAAGGAAAAGGATTTCCAAATTGACCCAAAGCTAGGATTAAAAAGGAATTAAAATAGATTTATAGGGATTTTTGGAAGGAAAACAAATACCTTTCTTTTCCAATGTTGAAATGAATAAAGAAAGAGGCAAGCCCTAGAGAATAAGTATTTATATAGGGTAGGGATCCCTATGGCTGGTCATAAAGGAAGGAATTAGGGTTAGGGTTTCCTAAATTGGCCCATGGGCTTAAGTCATGATCAAACAATCATTAAGCCATAAGTCATTTCATGAAACCATAAGCCATGACTTAAATTCACTAAACCAAATCCCCTCATTCTAAAACCAATCTCTAATGACTAAAATGGGTTAACTCAAGTTAGGCTAGGGTTACCATAGCTAGGGTTAGGCTCTAGGCTAGTCCACTAGGCCTCAACAAGTCAAAGCCCAACTAGAAATTCACCAATTCAATAAATCATCAAATAATTCAAATAAGTCAAAATGACCAAATTACCCCTAGGCTAAAAATGATAATTAAATCATCCTAATGACATGGTTAGGCTCTAGGTCATGCAGTCTCTCAGGTTACACTAGCAAGACCTCAAAATCACAAGTCATGACTTAAAGCAGTTTTTATATAGTTTAAAAATAATTAAAAATCACCAAAAATTATAATGTGAAATAAATATCAATAATTAATAATTATAATTACAAAATTTCAAAATTATCCTCATCTGGAAAATTGGGTGTTACAATCCTACCCACCTTAGAAAAATTCAGTCCTCGAAATTAAATCGGTCGTACTCCTTCTAGGTCAACCACCCACAATCAAAGTCTCTAAGCAATTTCTAACTCATACAATTTGAAGAATAATATATAGAGTCATAGTCAACCACAGCAGTTGAAGGTCTCATCTAGATGGACTAGTCATTTTAGATCAAAACAGTCCCATGGTATCAACATGCAAGCAATATAGGGTGTCCTGCTGGAAAGATAAGTAAGCAACAAATCATTAAGGTGTGGGACAGTCTACCATCCTATATAAAACAGGTAAAGACAACTAGGAATGTATTATGAAGGATTATCCTTCCAAAGATGATCAAAATCGAAGGTTTAAGGCACGAGTGTAAATAGCATTGAAATCCAATAATACAATATATAAAAGAAGATTTAGTCCCGGCACGATCTAAGTTGATCAATTTCAGGATATAACGAAGTTTGGACAAGATGGAGAACGAGGCCATTGAAGTCTGAGCACGAGTATCCAAGATTTGATATCCATGTCATAATTGAATTTATTCAATTGAATAAGACCCCAAATACTGGATGATAAGGAGGATGACCCGGTCAACTGGTCACGATCAAAGAATTAGAATTTAAAGGATGATGCAAGAATATAGAAATAAGGCAATTTCTTCCTTTGGATAGGGAAACTAAACATGATACCTTGGGTTGATCTATCAAGTACAGTGTCTTTTCTTTCTGAAATATGCGAAAGGCAAAACAATAAAGAGTTCAAAGACGATGCTATTAAGTACAATACGTGGTTCATAGGCGATAGAAATAATTCAAAGAGAGTTGCCAAAGCTTTTGTGGATGAGACTCTAGGGCAAATTTAACTATGTCTCCCTCCACATAGAATAACATATAAAAAACGAACCAAAGTGCAATAGGTTGATCAGACCATCATGCACCGGTTCTGATTAGACAATATGTTAGTGGGTGCCAGCCCCCAATAAAATATGTCATGATCAAGCTTGAATAAGATAAGCTTGCAAAACTGGTGCTAAATTAGCAACATAAGATAGACAAAATATAAGTAAGGATAACGATGAAGGAAGTTAATAGTCTAAGATTCTTTAAACATCAAGGAGTGAGGGTGAATCAAAACAAGAGGAAAAGGATTTTCAATTTGAAGTTCATAATGAGATTCTCAAGGGTCGTCCAGGAATCTCTCAAGTAGTCCTAACTGTGATTGAGTAACCTCTCCATTAAAGCCTATCTCTCAATCCTATCGCAGGCTCGCAGCAGTACAACTAAGTCGTCGTACTACCACGATATCGTACTAATGCGACTCTCGACTTGCATGGGCCACCACTAAAATCGTGTCATGACCCGTACCCACTGTGAGGGTACGAGTACATAACAGCGCCCAGCCTACGCCGCAGTGTCAGCGGTAGAACGCTGTTCTAAGTCTCTAACTAACCATCAACTCATGCAGTATATAATGTACTCATCATGATCAACTCCGAACGGAGGACAAGTATAAGATATGGTGTAACTCAATCACAGTCTAAGCACGATAAGATAACACAAAAATATAACTAAGAAATTGAAGACAACAATAACTACTGAAATAATAACAACATCTCGAACAATCTCAAATACATCTCAAGTCTCAATTCTATACAACAAGCTCTAAATGAAAACAGATGCCAATCTACTAAACTAAATCCCGATCACTCTTGAGTGTCGGGGCCAAAGGTAGCTAACCCGTCTCCTGGTCCATAATATGTAGGGCATGTGTCCTCAGGGCAATCATCTGTAAAATTTTCAACAGGTCCAGTCAGGACAGGAACGAGCACAATCTCATCTAGAAAACCCAAGTAAATGACAGAGAACTATACAGCAGTTATAGACAGTTGTATTGATGAATATGGCAGTTTATATTCAGGTGATGGTAAGAAAGACAGATAAAGTGCAAGAAAAGAAAATAACTAAACAAGAGAAGAATCATAGCATTGAAGACTGTAAAAATAGAACTAGCTGAACCAAGGTAATATGATATAAAGTCCAGACAGCAATGTAGACAAGTGTAACTCCAATGTAAGTCAAGTACAAGGTGAATCTAATACAAGATGAATCTAGTAGGGGACGATTCTAGTCATAGTGATCAATGATTCCAGGGTGAGTCCAGCCTATACTCTAGCAATGTATTTTAAAATACCGAGATCGACATGTAAATGGCTATAGGTAATCTGGCACATCACACACCTGGTCGGGTGTGAGATGGCTATCATTCCAGTTTGATTCCAGCAAAGGGTGATTCTAGAAATGGGGTATGTCTACATGTCTTACTCTAGTATTTCCCCTCCCAGTAAGTGAAACCAGAAATCTGACACAATGATTCAAGATGAGTCCAGCCAAAATATAATGATACCAGTAAATGATTCCAGGGTGATTCCAGTAGGTGATTCCAATAATAGAAGCCAGAAATGATGATACCAGTAATAGAGGCCAGAAAATAAATGTGTGTCGTATACATGAATCCAGAATATTCATACGTATTGTAACAGAGAATCGCATACAACTAACTAGAACTGAAGTACAGTAATTGATAAGTAAATGAGAGAACTATCAGAGAATGTACTCGTCTGATACTCTGAAAAGAGTAGTATAATATCAGATGCCTGCACCAGAGTCACAATGTCCTAAACAGAGTAATACAGGTTATAATGTGTTTAAATAAGACAAATGATGTTTATGATGCAATCTACATGATTTCTAGGCCAATCTAGGTCAAAGTCAACTCTAAGTTAAACCTGGTCAACTGTCTAGGTCAAACTATGTCCAAGTTAAACTTCTAGGGTACTGGTCAATTCTAGTCAACATGGTCAATACCCTAGGCCACTAGGTCAACACTAGGCCTAAACCACAATCACTAAGTCTAATAGAATTCTATACTAGGCTAACAACCTAGGGAAACCTAATACTAGCTATAGGCTAGTAATCCTATAGGTCTAAGTACCAAGCCCAAGCCTATAAGCTAAACTAAACTCAAGCTAGCACTATAGCCTACTACTACTATACCTATAGCTTAAACCAAGCCACAAGCCTAAGCCAATATACTTAAAACCTAACATCACATATATGTATATACTCATATATGCATTCATATATATATATATAACCTCACATATATCTGGCATACATACATCACATAGATGCATACATTTATTCATTCATTATCTACCTTGCATACACATGCATACATATAAATTACATATAGGTATAGAGATGATATATGGCATGTGGGGGTGTAGATAAGTGTGTGACAGGAATATGTACTGTGCACTAAAACTCATATTTCAGCCCAATATCAGTGATGTGAATTTCAGGAATCTCAATGTGTGTCAGGGGAGCAATAGAGTGTGTGTGACAAATAGGGACTGAATCATGTGTAAAATGTGTGAGAATTGAAGAGTGGTAGGAAAGTTTGTGTGTGTGCTAGTGTGAGCAATGCAAAGTCAGGCCAAGCCAATAGTGGCTGCCTACTGCACTGCTGCTGCAATGCACTGCCTGCAGCCAATGCTTGCTGCTGCCACTGCAAATTCAAGCCAAGGCAGGGCAAAGCCAATTCTCTGCAAAGGCAAAGCCAGGCCAAATGCCAATCCAATCTGTTGCAACCATGTAAATACAAACCAAGGCAACTAGTGGACAGATCATAATGTTTAGAATAGATGCAACAATAGGGAAATATGGCAAATAGATTTACTCATTCAAGAACAACAAGGCAATGGTTGATACAACCAATTTAGCTAAGGACTAACATATGTGTGTGTGTGTGTACTTGTGTGTGTACTGTCAATGACAGTTCCTGTCTGTGTGAGCTTGTGTCCACATTTCAGTGACAGTGTATAAACATAGGCAATTACCAGGTTTGAGTCCCAAACACAATCGAAAATCCTATTTCAACATAACCATAAATCCTAGTACAAACCAAATTTTATATTTCAGGAACAAAACATTGTGTAATGGTCAATGACAGTTCATATGGGTTGCAGGGACAACTATATATATCTCAGTTAACAGTAAATCACATATTGAGATAACCCAATCTCAGTTCTTCATAACCCAAATCCATTTCAGTTAAACAGTGATTAAACATGTTCAACCCAACCTAATTCTTAGGTATCAAGTCTTGAACTCTCATCTCAGGAATCACATTCAAACATCAATATCAGTTCTTGACACCCATTAGTCTACTGATATTCAAAATCAGTTATAGTTCAATCCAAAGGACCCAATCAGTTATGTGTGTGAAGATGTAAATGTGTGGTATTAGTTCTCAGGTTTTAAAACAGTAAAGCGTGTGTGTATATAGGAATAGTGTGTCGAACTCAGGAATCTAATTTAAACCTACACTCAGTGTATATTAACAGTTAAATCAGAAAACCATTTCGAATATTCCAAAATACAATTTCGAACTGAAATACCATGCAATCACAATCCTAATCATGATAGGCTAAATCCCAGATATGTAACAACCCAATTTAAATCACACAACAGTTAACATACATCAAATTTTCCAGAAATTGAAATGACAGGAATAGTATCAGGAAAATAAGGATTTTACAAATTCGAATTAGGAAATTAACAACTAAAAGGCAATTAATAGGTTGGTAAACATGGAAGCACATGTTAGGATGTTAAACAGGTCGTGTCGTATCCAAATAAGTCAACACAAAGTGTCCAAATACTAAAACCATGTTTCAGGAAAAATCAGTGTCAGCAGCCTCGTGCAGAGGTGCACACGAGTGTAGGACACGACACAAGTATCCATAGGTCTCGTGCACACGTGTGTAGGTTCGTCTAGGGTTGGTCTAGGTGTCTAGGTTCCTGCACTGTGTCCATGTGACTCGTGGTGTCGTGTCGAACCGCGTATCAGTCGCGTTTCCTGCGTGCGTGCGTGCGTGCGTACGTGCGTGTCTGTGCAAAATCCGTACGGGTGGAATTTCTCCCAAACCCTTCGACCAATTGGCCTAAAATTTTGTGTGTGACGTGTCAGTCATGTGTCCTAGGTGAACCCAAAGTTTCGTTTGAAGATGTGCAGTATCGTGTCCGCTACAGTGCCCGAGCAGCAGGGCACTGCACGGTGTCCTCGTGCACGCGTTCGTGTCCAATTTTGGACACGAAAACCAACCCAATACGTGCTCAGACTTCTACATAAATAATCTACATATTAATAGCTATCCAAATATATAATTTGTTTCAAAAAATATTAACATTCAATCCACTGAGGCATTTTAACAAACACCTACACAACACTACGACACGTGTCCGATACGGACACCAAACGAACGCAAAATCCACCCAAATTTTGAGGACACCTAGGGGACTCCTTGATCTAGCCCTATATGCAAAGAAAAATGAAATTTAAATCAATTTAAAGGGTTTTATCTATATGTGCAAAAAGCTTGGAAAAGCTTCAAATGGGGGATTCCTCCTCTTGATGGCAAAAGCTCCAAATTGACCCAAAGCTGGGATTAAATTCCACAATCAGAAAATAGGAGGAAGTTAGGCTCTAATGCAAGAAACTAGGATTAAAAAGGAATTAAAATGGATTTATGGGGATTTTTGGAAGAGGAACAAATACCTTTCTTTTCCAATGTTGAAATGAATAAAGAAAGAGGCAAGCCCTGGAGAATAAGTGTTTATATAGGGCGGGATCCCTATGGCTGGTCATAAAGGAAGGAATTAGGGTTAGGGTTTCCTAAATTTGCCCATGGGCTTAAGTCATGGTCAAACAATCATTAAGCCATAAGTCATTTCATGAAACCATAAGCCATGACTTAAATTCACTAAACCAAATTCCCTCATTCTAAAACCAATCTCTAATGACTAAAATGGGTTAACTCAAGTTAAGCTAAGGTTACCATAGCTAGGGTTAGGCTCTAGGCTAGTCCACTAGGCCTCAACAAGTCAAAGCCCAACTAGGAATTCACCAATTCAATAAATCATCAAATAATTCAAAATGACTAAATTATCCCTAGGCTAAAAATGATAATTAAATCATCCTAATGACACGGTTAGGCTCTAGGTCATGCAGTCTCTCAGGTTACACTAGCAAGACCTCAAAATCACAAGTCATGACTTAAAGCAGTTTTTAAATAGTTTAAAAATAATTAAAAATCACCAAAAATCATAATGTGAAATAAATATCAATAATTAATAATTATAATTACAAAATTTCAAAATTACTCTCATCTGGAAAATTGGGTGTTACAACCTCCTTAATTTGTACCTTGCTTGACTCCTTCTACCGTAAATTCTTAGTTTTGTGCTTAGTAAGATGCTACACTAGTATATGCCCATAGGTTAAACACATGGCTAGAAGGTTACATTGACAATTAATTTGTATTGAGTTTTTATTTGAGTATTAAAGGCAATTATTTTCCTAGAAATATGATCTTAAGGATTACTTAATTCCAAGTCGGGTAGTAGCATATTACCGCTTTCAAAAGATAGTTGGAATTTAATTTTGATATTACAAGGTGGTATACACAAGAGGATAGCTAGATCGAGAAAACAAATTGATTTGATTTTGCATTTTGATTTTTGAAGGTCTTTGAACATTTATGATTTATTGAGTTATAGCTATACATCTTTTGGAGGGATATAAATTTGATTTGATAATGATTATAAAATTTTAAATGTGGAAGTATGATTTACAATTGCCAAAATTTGAGGATGATTGATAAATTTTGATAAAATGTTTAGTTAAATTTCGTCATATGATCTATGATTTATAAAGTTATTCAGATTTCTAGTTTAAAGCCTTGATTATGATATTTAAATTTTGGTGAGAAAAAAAATTTACTTTTGAAGAGTAGTTGTGACTTATTGGAAGCTAGATATACACATTTGAAGGATATATAATTAAATTCAGGAGTTATTTAAATGTTCCATTTTGTAGTATAAATTTCGGCTGATAAACATATTTAATTGTTGAGTTTAAGATTTGGAAAAAATTATTTATTCAATTTGCGAGATACAAGGGTTGTTTCGAGATTGACTAGAGATTTAAAAATTTTGATTAAAAATTGACAACCTAAGATGATTGGAAATTTTGGTGGAGTATCTTGGGAATTTTATTGAGAAACTTTCGAGGAACTAAAATTTTAGAGTAGATTATATATTGGTAGAGGACCAAGAAGAAAGTAAGGTCACCCTAGTGAGATAAGAAGTATTCCACATTAGATTGCCATGCCACATATGATTATAATATTACATATACACAAGTATAGTTAGTCATCGACCAAACTGTATAACTATATCCTTATCTTGCCTTACTCGAGCTTCCCTCAAATCTAGATCTTTTATCGTGACCATCTAATTATTTGAAACTTAGAAATGATTAGAATTATTCCATTAACCATACCCTTATCTATAAGACTATTTTCTCTCTAGAAGCCGTATCCCTAACTTATTTTAACTTGATCTACGAGAATTCCTAATTATCTTTATTTCGTGCTTTAAACTGTATCCTTTTTGTGCATTAATTAGTACAACATGAGAACCCACTTTCTATTTTTGACCATTTGGTGTTCCCTATCATGACTTTGATATTTAGAGCACAACAATAAACTTTTTCTTCCAACAAATTCCATACACAAGACCTATATGAGCCCACCTTCATGTAGGTATATCACGTGCCACTAAAACACATCTCATTGTACTCTATTTTCTGGATATGACTTTAGGATCATAAAGGCTAGACTATAATCTTTACCATGGTACCGATATACTTTTGACTACATATATGGACTCAACCTCGACTCAAATTATTTTCGACCTAATATATGATTGCGATCTACTAGTTCCTTAAAATGCTTAATCTTGTGTTTTATCTTGATTGCTTAACCATTGTCCTTTATTTTTTATTTACTTGGACACATAACATCTTTTATTGCAATATTAGCAACCCTTGCTTCTCTCCTTTCCAATTAAATTACTTTACTTATATTTCACTATGATTCCTCCATAGTTTATGCAACCTTGTTCCTTGTATGATTCCCTTATGCGAAGATAAAATTTGATCATGACATACTATGGTTAGTAGAGGTTAGATTAGATAACCCACAGAGGGGAGTAGTGGTATAGTCGAATAATATGATTGAATATGCATAAGTAAAAAAAATTGTGGTAAACCCTATCGGGCAGAGTACATTTTATGATTTAATGAGAGTAGATTCTTGACCGACAAAGTGGGTCTTCGTGGTAACCTATTGTTAAAAAAATTTTGAGACGATAGAGGGGGTATTTGAAGTTATTAGATTTCAAGAAGGGTGTAAATTTAAAAAAAAAACTCTTGATGATTTAGGAATTTAAAGATATGATGAGGGTAAATTTAAAGGTCGTAACAAGGTAAGATAAATTTTACTCTCGACTAAATTGGGTGAGAAAATTTTTATGTAAATTATTGAAAGTAATTATGTGAGAGGGAACTATCTCGAGAGAAAAAAATGTAGGAAGAAGAGTATTAGATAAGTATTGAATGAAAAGTTTGGACTTATCAAAGATTTTGCGATTATGGTTATCATTTCATATTAAAGTAACCTTGACCATATTTTCGACTAAATTGATTTCTTGAGCCTGAAGTTTCAAGAAGGTGAAAGCTCGAGAGAATATATAAATATTTTGAGAGATGGAGACTGCATATTAAAGTTTTGTGACTTACTAGATTTCTAATTATAAGATATCACGTATGAAAAATATTTTAAGCTATCAATTGATTTTGTGAGTTAAATAAAACATCATTTGAAGGTCGGTATATACATACGTACGCTTCGAGGATTTACATAGTGTTTGAGATTATTTTAAGGACAGCTATCAATTCGAATAAAGGAAAGGAAGCACTGCTTTAAGAAATGTGAAGGAAAATGCTAACTTTGAAGAATCTTGGATTATGATGAATATTCTAGTGGGTTACGATTCAAAACTGAGATCAAAAAAGTTATTGTCTATTTATAAGGTTGCATGCCTATAGAAAATATGTATGAGGTTGCATGCCTATAGGAAAAAGGTAGCGTTGACTGATTTTAAAACATTGATAGGTTGTCATGCATTAACTATCTTCTAACCGTTTAAAATATTTATTGAATATCGATTCTTCTCACATTAGATGAATTAAATCGTGGTTCTTATGACAAAACTCTTTCTAACTCTTCAACCCTATATATCCTAATTTTTTCTAAATTTTGAGGACGAAATTCTTTTAAGTTGGGTAGGATGTAAACTCCCTAAATTTCTACTATGGAATTTTTTTAAAATAATTTGGTATAAATTTTTACTTTGTAATTGTACGTCGCATAGTCGTATTATACGTCGCGTACGAAATTCGTCGTATTGAATGTCGGTTATGAGTTCAAATTTTTGTATGCCTCGTCGAGTGTGAATATGTGCGAGGTACATATTTTTGTAAAACATTTTTATTTTAGAAGTTTGGTTTTTTAAATAATAAATAATAAATATTTTTGATTACTTAAAGTGGTAAAATGTGTCACATTGGAAATTTCCATAACTTATTTTAGAAAACAATGTTTCATTGCATATGAGGGGCATAAATTTAAATTTCATATATATATATTGATATTTTCAAAATTAATTAATATTAATATTTTATTATTTTAAAATATATTTTAAAAATAATGTTTTGGTTTAAAATTTAATAATTACGATAAATTATTTTGGAAAAGATTCATTTGAATTTAAATAAGTTTCCTTATACGATTTAAATAAATAGGATATGATCTAGTTGATGTAAACTAAATTGATGATATCAATTTGGGGATTTAATCGACCCTAATCCCTATCCAATTAGGAGACCTCACCTCCTATATAAGGAGAGACTCCATACCTTCTTTTCCCATAAATTCCACAACCCACAAAATTCTACACAAATAGATGTGTATCGTGTCTGTGTCACCAATTCCATCCACTAGGTGTTTTTCTACATGTACAAAGTTCTCTCCGTGCCCGACACACCGGACACAACTCAACCTTCAACCCGTGTCGTGCAGGATACGGTTTCACCCCGTTCATGTGTCTGACACATGGATACCAATCTCAAACCCAGCCCTAACCCTAAGCCAGATTTTATTCGGCCTCCCTGCTCTTTCTGGCACCACCGCCGTTGCCGGTCTCGCTATAACCCAGGCCACCAGCCGAACCAGACCAATTTCGGCCACCGTCCCACCAAAGTCAGCAGTACCACCTCCCTGCTGTTTGTCGACCACCAGCCGTCTCCATCAACGCCTTCACCACTCCTCCTTCTCCACCCCCTCGACTCCATGCCTGACCACGACCGTTCCCTACATCACCCTCGCCAAAAAACCACCCCGCCGCCAACAATGGCCGATACCAGGCCACCCAAAACAACCTCCGCCACCATCACCATGATCACATCACTGCAGCCACCCAACTCCGGCCATCGTCGCCCAAACACCACACAATAGGGAAATAAGGGAAGGGGAAACCCTAACCTCCATCGTCCGCTGCCGATCTCCGCCACCACTGGTGGCCGCCCGCCACGAATCACCGTCTGGCCGCCAGAGCTGCCGCCGCCGTGCTTCTCCTCGGTCCCGGTCGCCCCCATGTCGTGCAGTATAGCCGTTCGCTGCTGACGAGACACCGCTGCCGCCGTTGGGCCTCGCTGCCTCCGCACCAGGCGCGCTAGCCCGACTTTCCCTTCGGTTGCTGGCGTCGCCGCCTTCAGAGCCGCCGCAACCACAACCCTCCACCGTGCCCTGTCCGCCAGCCACCGACGCCCATCCACCCATCGGTGAGGACTGCTTCCACTCACTCTTCCTCTCGATCTCTTTCTCTCTCCAGCTCTCTTCACACTAGGGATCTGCGTTTATATTTACTATTTTTTTTATACTGTAGGCTTTGAAAGAAAAAAAAAGAAAAGAAAAAGTAAAATGTTTATATAGATTGAATACATTATGAAAATATGTGCATTAGTATAATTTATTATTGTTATTTGTTGAAATATATGTTAAATATTTCTTAAATTTTTTTAAGAAAAATACTGTAGTTAGCTTAGCCTACAACTATTTTGTTTAGAAGTCCTAAAACTGTTATCTATCAAAAATATAGCTTTTGACCTAAATATATTATTATATTCTACCTTATTAAAATATGTATTTTAACCTAAAACTATATTTGACCAAACTATGAACTTATTCCTGAAAATGAATTCCAAGTATTTATCTAAAATTATTTTAACTAATAAAATTATAGTTTCCAAATTATAAATATTTTCTAAAAATAAGTTATATTATTATGCAAATTTCCTTTTTGATAATTGTCATTGATCTTGAATAATCTTGTGTTCGTATTTTCTCGCAACTTTGGATCTCTGCACATTGATCACAGCTATTGGACAATCAGGACTTATCGGATTATCGCACCACATCAGGCGTAACACCAGGCAAGATACCTTGCCATAATTTACTGTTTATAAATTAGTCTGTATTTTATTTATTGTATATTACTGTGTATTTATTTCCAGTTCTTTTAGAAGTACCATTATTACAGTTCCTGCTTTACAGCCTGCTCAATGATATTAGTTGTACCTTGTTATTTATCCTTTGATTGCATATGGACCTAGAGTTAAGGGACTACCACTAGTTTAGTGCATTACATAAACTTTGACACTGATGTGCCACGAGATGTATGAGTTGTGAGTAGCATATAGCATCCAAACTTGCGTGTTGGCTGATCACTGATGCTTATAGGACGTGCGTTTGGTCTAATTGTCAATAGTTGTATGTTAGAATACTTGACGATTAGTAGTGTTACATGGTCGTGGATGTGACATGATAGGTACATTGGGTGGGGATGTAACCTCCGTTAAATTAAATTCTTGCATATTTTCGAAAATTGGTATTTTTCTTTTCTCTGAATTTCTCTGAATCTCGAAGAGCGTGCAAATTCTAATTTTTGGAAAAAAAACAAATTTGACCGTGATTGCTATCGGTCCTTGTTGGCTTTGGTTTACTATTTTAGGCGATTTTGTCCTGTTGGAATTTTCTAGTCGTTTTCTTGAATCAATAAGGTTTAAATATTAATCTATACGGAGAGACGTTATTAAATTTTAGAATTTCAAAATATAATTATTTACTAAATAAATAATTTCTAAATATATTTAAATAATTAAGTGAATATATTAGTATTTTATTAATTAGAAAAATCCTGGCTAAATTGTAATTAGCCATTTGTTAATTAGTAGTAACTGGCAATTAATTATTAATTATAACTAATACTTATTTTGTACTAATTATTGGCAGATAGTAAAATGTTAGTGGTTAGCAGTTAGTATGTTAGTTTCCACTATTTTCCCTATTTTTCCTATTACATTATACAATTGTTAGGGTTTTCCCCACTCCCCTATAAATATCACACTTCCCAATGTTTCAACCTAAAGTCCCTACACACATCCCCAAAATTCCTAGCAACCCACCCCCCAGAACACACCACCGCCGCAAATCCGACCAGCCACCACCCGAACCACCACTGCCACCATCAGATCCGCCACCCCCGGCCAACTGACCCACACCCCATCACCGCCACCACCACGGATAGCCACCGCCGCCGCCATCCCGGCCTCCTGCAACCACCGCCCCCGACAACCACCTCCGGCCATCACAACCAACCTCCAGCCTCTAACACCACCACCCGACCGCACCATCAGATCCGCCACCACCCGGCCACTGCCATCACCATTAACCACCGCCGCCACCCCGTCAACGTTAGCCACCACCACCGTCAACATTAGCCACCACCACCACCAAACCATAGAGAGAGAGAGAGGACCTGGCCGAGCTCGCGCCGCCGCGCGAGTCCATCCGTCGCCGCGCGAGCCCCTCGTCCGCCGCACCTGCCTCCGTCGGTAAAATCTCGCCGGCCCGACCGCCACAGTGCGACGTCGACCTGCAGCTCACCCCGACGCCGGTCCCCGGAGCCGCGAGCCCATCTGCAACCCTCCGTCGGCCGCTCCGTCGGCGCAACGCCGCCGTCCCAACCACCCGTTCGTGAGCCCCTCCCTCTTTTTCTGTGTTGAGTAATGATTTGGGGGGAGAACAGAGCCCCCCCTCAGTGATTATATAGTTAAGTTTATTAATTATATATTATATATATTAGTTTATATATATATATTAGTTATATAATATATATATTTGTTATATATTATATATATATTAGTTTATATATAATATATTAGTTATAATATAAAGTATATTAGTTATGTATTAATATATTTTTGTATATATACTAGTTTATGTATTAATGTATATTTGTATATATATATATATATATATATATATATATATATATATATATATATATATATATATATATATATATATATATATATATATATATATATATATATATATAAATTTATGTATTAATATTATAATTGTATACATAATAGTTTATTGATTGATATATATATATATATATATATATATATATATATATATATATATATATATATATATATACAGTATAAATTATTAGTTTATATATATATTGTATAATAGTGGAAATAAATTGGTATTTATAGTTATTTCTTATTATTATTATTAAAGGTATTATTTGTAAATTTTGTTACAAATATTATTAATGTTATCAATTAATTTATTGATTTACAATTAGAGAATTAATAAATGGTTTAGCCTAAAAGTTTATTATATTAAAAATATTCTTTTCAAGTATTGGTTTATTAAGTGTTGACCTAAATTCATATTTGATAAAATAGGAATATTAGTACAGAAATAATTTTCTGGATTTTGAAATATTATCTAAAATATGTTGATTAATACATATGTAGTTTTAACATTATAAGGATTTCCAAAAAAATATTTATTATATTTATTATTATATTTTTCTGAAATCATAAATCATGATTATGATAGTCATTTTCTATTCTAGATTTGATTAGTGTACCAAACCCTGATTTTAGACTTCTATATACCAAACTAGGCTATTTGGACTATCCTGGACTCACTGGGACTGCCGTGTCGTCGTCTGGGACCCTCTGTAGAGCATAACAGTGTACCTACCTTGTGTCGACATGTTCGTGTCACGTACGTCGACTCCAACCAATCGAGGCGAGTACATTCTCTGATCTTTTCATACTTACCTGGATTATTTTCTTGCTCTAGATTACTCTACTTGATGCTGACATGTATCTTCACGGATTAGTACTATATGGATCCTTTTCTGAGATGTTATCCCTCTACGGGTGCATCGGGTATTTCATGTTCAAGTACTTTATCATGTGCATCAGGTACTCCTTGTACTCGTACTAGTTCATGTTTTTACATGTTCTTATGTGCTTTCATGTGCTTCATGTGCTTTCATGTGCTTATCATGTGCCTCATGTACTACTCATTACATGAGTTCACGTATCTTAGCTGTATTTATGTGCTTATAACATAACTTGAACGGATCCTTGTGTATTGATTGGGGCGGGGTGAGTAGAATTGGTTATGTGAACACTATCCCAGTAGCTGTATTCATGTTCCTCCTTATTTGTATTCATGTGCCCCCAAGCCGTTTACATAACCATATTGTGCTCTAAATCACGTAGCCACTTACAGTCTCTACTATCATGTATTTACTTTCAGTTACAAAATATCTCATGTTTACTCGTACTTCCTATTCAGCACTTCCTGTATTTTACTCTATTGCATGATTTATACTCCTAACCTGCTATAAACTATTTGAGAGATATGTGCTCGTTTCCGTCCTGACTGGACCTGTTAAAAATTTTACAGATAGCTTGGAGGTTGCCTGCTAGCATAGAGGAGACACAGTAGAGGTTGTATAGATAGCTAGAGTTTCTCATTTTATTTTCAGTTGTCTTGAGTTGTATTTATGGATTTAATGTATTTGAGCTTTGAGATGGATTTCTGGGTTGTGTATCTTAGACACTTAGACTTCTATCTGCTGTATCTCTTTTGGATTTTATGTTTTATCTATCTTCCATTATGCTCTACCTTAGATGTGATTGAGTTTACATTCTGTTATGCCACCCCCATTCGGTGAGTATAAACTGTTTAGCCTTATACGTTTAGATACATGAGACATAGGACAGCATTCTACCGCCGATACTTCGGCGTAGGCCGGACGTCCCCACTTCTCATGCCCTTACTCTAGGGTGCGGGTCGTGACAGGGGAGAACTTCCTTGTTGTCACGGTCCGATCCCAAAATTATTTGGGTCGAACCGGATCATGCCCAGCCTGCACCGTTGTGAGACGGCGGCAGTAAGCTGTTCTATATGCAGTTATTCATAACCACATCTATACATTTGTCACAACTTGTATATACGAAAATTTTAAAACTTTTATTCAACAATTGAAAAGTACAACTGGAAATGGAAGAACTGAAACAAAGTGTTGAATTCAAATTAACAAACTCCAAAACAATAAAACTAGAAAACTGGAAAAACAACTAGCTAGGCGGTCGGCTCATCGGCCTCAGGTTTTGCGTCCTCCAAGGGGGACTCTGGCAATACCACAGGATACAATACCGGGTCATAGTAGCTATTGTACAATAGCTCAGCATCCTCAATGTCACCTAAAAATGTGGGTCTCCAGTCAGGAGGGAGCAAGTATGAATATGTATCTCACATTTCAAATAATAATGAAAAAGTGCTGGCTAAACAGTTGAAACAATATTTTCCAGCAATTTAACAATTTAAAATAATGTGATTTGAATGTGTAATCGTCTATGACCGGCTTGGGTTGTACAATAGCGTCCTAGCGGCGCGATACGGCTTATCCCCGTGTGTAAGAGGGGTAAGCTCGCACAATCATGGAATATGGTAGGGTATTGGTCATAAACATAAACGTTACACTATTTTCCCAATCCCCACAATCAATATCAATCAATATTTGAACCCTAGGAGAGGATTCCGTGTAGCAATGTGGTTTAAACATGCAACTTGACAATTACTAAATAAAATGCAAGAAAATATAACCGTAACTTGCCTCTATTAATTGACTGGATCGGGAATGTCGGTACCGAGGAGGAAGTCAAGTACGTCTCCGAGATCCTACAGTTGAGAACCTTGACTTAGAATCATGATGAAACCATTCTAGGTGTGCTAGTTACAATCTCTAGAAGCAGACCCTAGTCAGATTTTAAGTTACTAAGTTAATCTACCGGAAAATTGTCTAATGTCGCAAACTACGTTCGTTTATCATTTTAATTAAATAAGTCGGTTACTAATTAATTTGGGAAAAATAGCAATTACCGGTTAATTTGGCAAAACTTTGTATTTAAAGTATATATATATATATATATATATATATATATATATATATATATATATATATATATATATATATATATATATATATAACTAGGTTTTTTTCTTCTAAATGAGAAAACATGTGAATTGCTAAATTACCAGGTTATTTATTATGAGAAAACTTATTAATTTTCTTTATAAAATAAATATATTCATTTTATATTCTATGCGTTTAACGACAAAATCAACATTCCAGAAAAATAAGAAAAAGTTACGCTACACAATACAGGATCACAGAAAAATAAAGAAAAACTGGGCTTATGCCCTTACAACAAATTAATTAATAGGAAAAATACTATAAAATAAATTTCTCAAAATTAGTAATTTTCGTAAGAAAATAGTTTTTATTTAAATAACATTTTAAAATAGAATTTATTTAATCAGAATGATTTTCATAAAATATGTCTTTTAGACATTTCATAAATTATGTAGAAAATCACCTTTAAACATAGATAATAATAAATACACAAAAATACGTTTTCTTACCAAAATATTGGTTTAAAGTTAATATAAAAAGGTTTTCGGGTTTTAATATTAAATACCATTACCAAAATAACCTTTTTAAATAAATATTAGTTTTTATTATATTAATCTCTTTATAAACCTTTTTTTATTAGAAATCATTTTAAAAAGGAGAATATAGATAATTTATAATACAATTTTTCTAACAAAACTTTTATTTAAAAATAATAACTTTTAAATGAATATTATTTACCACTATTTTGTAAATAAAATAACTAAATCATTTATTAGGTTTAGAATCTCTACAAATTAACATTACAAAATAAGTGATAATCCTAACTTTTATTTAAACCAATTAAATCATTTAAACCATATTTTAAATTATTAAGGTTAATCCATAAATTAATTAATACCAAATAAGCATGTATAAAGTTTCCTAATATGTATATTATTACCACATTGCTAATTTAACACCACAGAAATCAAATAATCAAAACACATAACTATGTTTAATAATCTACAGAAACTAACCTAATACCAAAAGGTCTAAATGGTTCTGTGAACAACCAGAAGATGGAAAAAATAAGGAAAGGGGTTACCCAAGCTTGATGAAGGAGTACCGAGGGAAGGCCTCGGACTCAGAACAACGCCGAAAACGATGGAAATGACGAGCACGGACACGTGTACGCAAACGGACGGACACGCAGAGACGGGACACGCGTACGGGAACACGCGCGGGAGGCGCCAGGCTGTCGGGCTGGCGCTGGGTCGCACGGGGATAGACTCAGAAGGTGGGGGAGAGGGGTCTGGATCGGTAGGTCTCGCCGAGGTGAGCGCGGGGATGGCCCCGGAATGGAAAACGGAGAAGGGATGAGGAAGTTGTGTGGGTTTGAGTGGAGGAAGAATGGTGAAGGTTCTGTGAGATCTCAAAGTTTCTGAAGGAAACTTACGTAAAGGAGAGGAGAGGAGTGCAGGTAGTGGAGAGGGATTTGTGGATCTGAGCCGTGAGTGGGGGTTGTGGGTTGAATGAGTTAAGTCATTGGTTAAGTTGGGTTCAGTCTAGTTTGGTGGGCTTTAAGTCATTGGGCTTTGGTTGGGCTAGGATTTAATAGTTACTAATTAATCATTTAATTATTCTAGAAAACCCAGCTAACAATTAATCTATGATAACAATAACAATAATAATAATAATAATAATAACCTAATCTAAACTAATAATCCTAATTAATCTAAATATCCAATAATTAATCTAAATCTAGAAAGCGGGTTTCACACTTGTCGTATGGGCTTCGATTGCACTTCCCTTGTAACCCGAAAGCTCCGCTGGAGATACGGGTATGATTAGCCCCTCAGGTTTGCCACTGTCGTTTTTGAACGTCATGCACTTAGGTCACTGGTGCCCAAGTGGGGACTATACCAGATCCCATTTACAGCTAGGGCTCATACGACGAAAGGTTTATTCTCAACTGCATGTTCACTTTAGTATGGTTAGGTTACCTTATTATGTCTTGTCACTTTCTTTGATTGTGGCATATTTTATATTTAGCATTTATATGGCATGTTTATTGTATCTTGTTACATTTTTCTGAAGACCTGGTTATTTCGTCAGGTGTGTGCTCTTGTCTTTCGCAGGTGTTCTAGCCGTGGCCATGATCGTCACTATTTCTTCGAAGATGATTGCAGTTAGATCCTCTTCGCTTCGCTCGACCAATTCATTTTCCTTGTATAATTCTTTCTTATTTAAATTAGTTGGTAGTGGATTTGTCTCCGCCCAACGATTATATACATGACAAAGTCAAAGTTGCTTTTATATTATTATCTATCTTTGTGGATGAGATTTAGTGCCTTGGTTACTATATTTTACAGCTTATGTATACATACGATGGTCCATATACTTCGTATGTATACAGTTGGCATGATTACGATCTAGTCCTTCTATTTTTGGGACTGGGGCATTACAGGCAGTGCATTAGCAACCACCCCATCAGATAGTGGTTGGGTAGCTCAATTCGGTTGAAATCCTTCGTAACGTCACGAGCTATGGTTCTGGCAGTAAAGATACGAAGGCCCCGATGGATGCTGCACACCATGGCTGGGAGTAGAGCTAGCCTGCCTCCGAAAACTAACTTGACAGCAAGGAGGATCAAGTTGTGGCTGATTCTCTCAATCGAACCAGCACCCCCCGAGACCACACAGATCCTCAGCCATCTCATCAGAAATCCAGCCAAGAGGGCCTTATTGGACAAGGGTTGGGTATCTTGATAGAAGTAGCTGAATGAGTCGGACTGGCTTCCAAATCTGTCACCAGAAGCTTTGGTCCTCTTGGCACTTTGCACCTGAGCATCCACTCCTGCATAAGTCTGAGGGCTCCGAGGGACAACCCGGCCCGTGGCGCCAAGGTCGAACAAGTAACTAACCTAAGCCTTGGTGTGAGGAAGGGTCCCCTCAGAACTTTCATCCTTCTTCTTTGAAATTTGTTGACAAGTGCTATGATGACATAACACCTCCCGGTAAACGGCAAGGAACCCGGGAATCTACCTCTCTAATTCTTCAAACTACTCATTCGTGGGGGTATACTCTTCATAAACTTAGGACAACTTGGAGATGTCATGATTTCTCCATCAGGTGTATAAATGGTCCCTGTACGACGATTGTACATCTCAAAGAGTGCTATGAACAGCCTTGTGTTCATAGGAATACCATAGCAAGTGCCCCTTATATCATAGTAGAGGCCAAGCTGCTGTAAAGTATTCCTATAAGTCGACAGAACCCAGAGCTTCAAGTTGACCCATGGAGGGGAACGACACATCCAATTCTGCAGTGACAGTCTACCCGTGGGATATGATCCTTTACGGACAATCTGGTTTAGAAAGGTGTCGGCCTCAGAGAATCGGTTATTGTGCCTCATGTCATTTATAAAACTACCGGGGGCTAGCCCGACGACAGAACAACTGACCGACTCCCTGGTCGCGATCGCTGACCGTAATTATCTATTATAATGGATATTGCCTACGAAGATTGCTTGTCGGTCCTGAGTTATGGGGTCCGCCATTCGCCTCTCGATAGGCACCATGTTGAAACTTGACAGAGATAAATGGTGTTCCATCTGAGAAAGGTGAATCGATAGCCCGTTGAAAAGAAAATCCCAGCTCTCAAATAGCTCCAGGGTGTGGGGGTTCGAGACAACTATAGCGTCTCCGAATAAGAACGCTGGCTTCAGATGAATGTCCCCTAGTTTTCCGGAATTCATCATAATAAGTAAAAAAATGATTGGTTCCTGATCTCCCTTAACCTGGCCTCCAGTTGATTGCGGGTGATCTGAGTCAACACGTGTTCGACTATCTGGTTAAATCTCACACCCAATGCAGATTGGGCATATCCTATCAAGAGCTCCCCCGATGGAGCTATGGGCAAGTTTACTGCAAAGGACAAAGAATAAGTAAAGTTAGAAGAAGTTTATCTCTACAGCCATGCGACCTAGCCAAACAGAACCTATGCAGCATAGCGGCTTAAAGAGCATGAGACGCATGCGGCTAGGTCATACAGTGCTAATACGGCTCTGTCGTGAGACACTTAGGCGGCTCAGTCAAAAATGTGCTCATGCAGCTCAGTCATATGGCGCTTATGAGACACTTATGTGACTCAGTCATGAAGTGCTCATGCGGCTCAGTAATGAGTCACTTATGCGGCTCAGTCATGAAGTGCTCATGCGGCTCAGTCATTAGGCAATTATGCGGTTCATGCGGCTCAGTCTTGAAGTTCTCATGCGGCCCAATCATGAGGCACCTATGCGGTTCATACGGTTCAGTCATGCAGCTCAGTCATGAAGTGCTCATGTGGATCAGTCCTGGAGTACTTATACGGATCAGGTTCAAATGTATAAAGCTTATGCGGCTTAGCCCATGCGGCCCTATAATACAGAACACATGCGGTCCAAATGAGATAGGGCATGCATCGACTAGGCTTAAAGCACTGAAAGCGATATAGCACAGGCCCGTGCACAAAATATGCGATATGGCTATTCAAAATTTCAGTCGTCGTCTTCCCGTTGTCCTTACCTTTGATGTGGGGTTGCACGTCGGGATGAATAGAAGGAGAGTCCGCCACTCTCGATAGAGAGGCAAGTCCTTCCCTTTGGCCGCAGCACCAGTCGACTTGGAAGCTTTTGAAGCCATGGCAGAAAGAATGATGAAGACGAAGGAGAAGAAGGTGAAACGAAAAAAATCTCTCTCTGAAATGACCTCTATTTATATAGTTTCTGAAAAGTGCCTCTTCGGTTCTCGAGATCATTAAAGATAATGACAACGTTTTGGGATTTTATTCCTAGTAACCGTCGACTTTATCTCGAAAAGAGAGCCCAAATCCAAAATCGAATCAAAAAATTAAATGCAACAGAGACAGCTGGCAGGCTGGATGGGTTCTTTTTGCGGCTCAAGATTTTCCTGCGGCTCAAGATTTCCCTGCGGTACGAGATCTCTCTGCGGCTCGAAAATTCCCTGTGACTTGAAAACTCCCTGCAGTTTTACATATCTCTATGCTTCTTATTCAAAGTATTCCAAATTTGTAATTTGAAAACTTTGAAGGGGGTCTTATAGAAGCATAGAAAATATGGGGTTCATGCGGATCACAATTTGCCACATACGTACTTTGGGCCAAACAGGTCCGCATAAAGGAGAGCCGTATCACAGATTCAACACCTTATGCGGCCCGTCGACAACCAGACTGATTCGAGCCACAGAAGAAGGATATGCGGCCAAGTTGATTAGTTCGTGTGATAAAGCTGACAAGTTCTGTTAAAACTGACAAAAATGACAGCTCTGACACTCTGACAAAAAGATAAGACGTGAGACGTGAGCAGACATGCGGCCAGAAGGAGTGTTACCCAAGCCGCATGAACCTTATGCGGCCCCAAAGTCTTTGAACTTCATGCCGCCAAGGGTGACTATAACCCAAGCCACATGAGCTTTATGCGTCCTAAAATACAAAATCTATGCGGCTTAAAAGTCCTTAAGCTATATGCGGGCTAAGGAATATAGAAATTTAAGCCGCATGAGTCTCATACGGCCAACATGGTCGAAAACTAAGAGACTCATGTGGCTCAAAATAATTTCTATCCTGCGATAGGACACGTGGCAGGCTGACCAAGTCTCAACCACCCAGATTTGCTGCAACAAAATCCTAACAAATCGACAGCTGGCGGCCAAAGAGCGGGTGTTCACGTGCTGGTTAGCCATATGGCCACAGGCTATCTATGCGGCTCAAAATATATACCACTATAAATAGCAGGGTGCCACCCCCTGCAAAAGGCTGGCAACCTTCGAAAGACAATTTCTTCAAGAGCTAAAGACTGTGTCAGATAGTCCAAGAGTAAGGCAGAGTTGATACACTTTTTCGAGCCTCCACCGTCACCCCACAAAATCAAAAACTAAATAATTGTACTTAGATTGTTTTCTAGGATTTCTTTCTAGGCTCTTCTTTGTACAAGCGAGTTTGCAATCAATTTTGTGTTTCTGTAATACCTGTCTTTGATATTTAATGGCAAACAACAGCTTGGACACAAACCCATTGGTTTAGTAGATACCTGGACACTTGTTTGACATCCTGACACGACCACGAGACACGACGATGGACACATTGTGTCCAAGGGGGCTCGATACACACGCACAAGACCCCTTGTGTACAGTTTTTTTCTGACACTGGGTTTGGACACTTGTGGACATGACTTTATTGACCCAGTGGACACCTATTGACACCCCCAGACTCTGACATACTCACACACTCCACTGCACTCCTCTTGACACTTTAGTTTACATGAATTTCTATGTCACACACACACATTTCACTTTGCACTTGCTGTCCAATCACTTGGTACACCTTGACACTCGAACACATACCCTAACATGCTAGACACGTTTGCCTTCACATGACATCTTGTTCTGACACTTCTGGACCAATATTAGTTCACTTATGTTTGCTTGACACCCCTTGTTCTGTGGACACATTCACTCTTGACATCATTACATGTCTGTGACACTATGATACTCTTCACACCCCACTGTATTTTACTGTGCATGCTTTGCTATGTTGTATACCTAGTGGACACCCATTATTACTTGAGACTGACATTATTCTGATACTCATGTATCAAGCATGTAGTGTGCATTGCACCCTCATTTCACTCATCATCTTGCACTCTAACCATGGCACATTAGTTATGTCCTACCTTCACATTAAAATTTCATTAGCCTAAATACTAGCACATCTGACACACACACCACTGCCTGCATTTAGGATACATATTACATGTATCAGAACCTTGTACTCCACTTTAGGATATCTGCACACACCTTATCTTTACTGCATATCCTTCATTGCTAAAGCAATATACAGCAGACCCATATTTTCTGCATTTGGGTATCATGACATGGTATCCTGCATTGTTAGTTTTCCCTGACATAATCATGTTCAGACCCCTACATTCATTCACTGCCCTTTCAATTACATTCCCCGTGTATACTGCATCTGCCCTCATATTCATTACATTTACCTTGCCTACAGAGACATCATTTTGGCACTTGGCCTTTACTGCTCTAGCAGCCTACAACGACCCCACTGCCCTTTATAAATTGCATGATGTGAATTTATATATGTTTGGGCTTTGGTTTGTCCAGTTGGAGGGCTGATGCATTTGTTAAGTGGGTTCTATATTGGAATGTTGTATGCCTTATAGTTGTGGGTATATATATATAGGTGCTTTGGATTAATGTATGTATTTTTTTTTGGATTGTATGTATATAATATATATATATATATATATATATATATATATATATATATAATATATATATATATATATATTATATATATATAATATAGGTGCTTTGGATTAATGTATGTATATAGTTGTGGATTAATGTGTATGTATATATATATATATATATATAATATATAATATATAATATATTATATAATATATATATAAAATATTATTAATATATATATATCTATTATAATAATATATATATAATATATATACCACACACACATACACATACACACATATGCATAGATATATATATATATATATATATATATATATATATATGATCTATGTTATGAGAGTATAGCTTTGTGGGTTGTATTTATATATGGTTTGGACAGATAGTGTAGATGAGAGTGAGTTCAGTTGTCACTAGTAGAGTATACTTGTAGTGCTATATAGCTATATTATATGGGGGTTAGTGAGTTTGAGTGTAATCTCAGTTGTATGAGATATAGGGTGAGGTAAGGATAGTGAGGATATTATATAATATGAGGGTTTGTATTATACATAGGAGAGTTGTATATATATAATATATATATATATATATATATATATATTATATATATATTTATATATCTATATATATATATATATAATATAAAGGGTTGATATGAGAGTTGGGATTTGCTTTATATATATATAAGTATAATAATTAGATGTATGCTATATATGGGTATGTATTGAGATGTAGGTTAAGTTCAATTGTTAGTGTTGGGTGTATATATGTTAGGTTATAGGTTATTAAGTGAGAGGCATAGCCTACTAGATTATATATATATATCTATATATATATATATATTATATATATATATATATATAGATATATAATATTATATATATATATATATATATATATATATATAAAAATATATATCTATATTATATATATATATATATATATATCTATATATATATAATATATAATTGAGATGTGTGGTTAAGTTCAATTGTTAGTTGTTGGAGTGTATATGTTGGGTTATAGGTTATTAAGTGAGAGGGCATAGCCTTACTATATATTATATATATATATATATATATATATATATATAATATATTATAATATATTCTTAAAAACGTTACCTTTATTGATCAAGAGGGTAATGAGTACATCCGACCCATGGTAACAAGTACAAAGAAAGAAAATGAATAAAAGCACTACTCTAATGCCCAATGAGAATAGCCGGAAGATGACGACAGCGCGAAAGCGACTTCCGAAACTGTCGCTTCACCTCCCGAATCAAGAAGTCGTATCCAGCACCACGTCCTTTATACCGATGCTATTCCTATTCTTCCAAAGCACCCAGATGATCGCACCCGCCAATGATCTCCGATGATGATGCCCGGACCCCACCACCACCTTTGAAGAAAGACGAGAAAGTCTATGCATCCGTGCCTTGAAAAAACCCCTGAAAGCAGACCAAACGTCGTAGTAGGTCCCCGTGGAAAAATATATGCTGAAGGTTCTCCCCATGCCCAGCCTAGCAGCAATGACACCTGGAAGCCAGATGAAAGCCAATCTTCTGAAGAATGTCATAGGAAGCCGGTTGTGACAAACCCGACATCAGAATGCTCCACTTCACGGAATACATTTGCCCCGAATATTAGAAAAGATTGATGATGTAGGGTGAAAAGTCCGACAACATCTCCAAGCCGCAGCCAACGTGAACAAACCTTTCCTTTCACCCCAAACCAGAGAACAGGAGCCAAAGTACATTCCAGATTCGCCTCTCTGAGCCTCCCTGCTGCCTCTACTCCAAACTGGTCCAAAAATAGAGACAGAATCCAACCAGTGTCTGTCCAAAAAGATCGAATAGCCGGACCACCATTGTCAGAATTCTTCGCCCTCGAATCTCTGATCTTTCTTCCCCTATCCGAAAGAACCCGAACAATCACCGTAGTGGGGAAGAATACCCGTCTTCCAGACAATCTAGCCGATCTTCGAAGCTCCCCAGTGCCCAAGCGCTGTGAAAACGTCGAATCAGCAGACTCCCTCGCCTGTGTTCGACTCCGCCCCTGAGTCCGTCTTCCCCGTTCCGCGACTGGTCCCAGGAGTCACTCCTTCGCTTGTGGACTAGCAACGTATCCAACCGAGGACCCCCCGAAATCCAATCCTCACACCTCGTGAACCCTCACCACGCCAAGTCTAACGAGATAAATGGTTCAGCCAATTTCCTCCCCCGCAAAATCCGTCGCCAAACATGGGAGCACTTGGAAGTCATAAACGCATCACAAGGATGACGCTTACGAAAATATTTTGATTTAAGAAGCTCCACCCAAAGACCCTTCCATGCCTCAACTTCTACCACAGCTTCATAGAAAAGGCATCCATAATATCATTCAGGCACTGATCCCGAGGCCTCCTTTGGGCTTAGTCCGAGTAACGAACCGCCATGCCAGCCAACTCCATCTTAGCCACCCCATCCTTGCTACCCCAGAAGAAAGCCGCAAACATCCTCTCAATTGTCCTGAGAACGGCCGGGGAGGACAACATGCAGCCAATGTGTACATAGGGATAGATGAAAGAACATTCTTAATAAGCACCAACTTACCCCAGGAGAAAGAATCTTGTTCTGCCACCCCATCAGCTTCGCACGGATTTTATCCAGCAAATAGCTAAACATCCCGCATTCCTTCTCCCGCAAGATAGCGGGCACCCAAATAAGAGAATGAAGGTATCGGTACTAAATCCGAAAAAAGAGAAAATAGTCCGAGACCCGATCCATCCAATGGAATCGCAGTATAAAAGGCAGATTTAGAATAATTGATCTTCTGTCCAGAAAACAGCCTCATACCTTTGTAATACATGCTGGAGAGCGCGTAATCCAGTAATATCCCCCGAAGTGAAAATAAGAACATCATCCGCATAAGCCAAATGCGAGATACGCGGTCCCCCAATCGGAGTGTGAAAAGAAGATCTCCTGTTGGATTCCTGAGAAGCTTGAGGTTCCGAGAGAGTACCTCTGCAGCAATAATGAAGAGAGCCAGGGGAAAGAGGATCCCCCTGCCGGATCCCTCTAGACGACGAGAGAAAAATTTGTAGGAGCGCCATTGAGTAGGATCGATACCGGGTGTCCGCCAGGAGACGATAAATAAGATCACAGAAGACCTCATTAAAACTAAATCTCCGACGAAAAACCCTCAGGAGGAAATGCCAGTTGACTCTGTCATAGGCCTTCTGTATGTCCAGCTTAATAGCAACATTTCCTCATGGTTGGGTTCCCTCATCGAAGCCACCATATCCTGAGCAATAATGATGTTGTCCACAATCTCTCTCCCTGAACAAAAGCACTTTGCTTCGGAGAAATAATTTTGGGAAGGTGCTTCCTCAACTGCAAGCAATAATCTTAGAAATAATTTTGTTACAAAAATTGCAGAGACTGATAGGACGGAAATCAGAAAGGTTCCTCGGGTGCTCGACTTTGGGGATAAGAAATAAGAAGGTATCCGACACAGAAACCGGAAGGCGTGCACCCAGAAAAATGAGCCAACGGCTTCCTCCACATCAGCAGCAATAATGTCCCAACAAACTGAGAGAATCTCCCAGAGAAACCATCCGATCCTGCGCCACTAGCCGGGTCCATCCCCCGAACAGTCTCCAACAGCTCTCTCTATCAGGCAACGAACATGATCAGAGTTAGCCTTTAGAAATAATGCTCGGGATGACATCAAGGAAGACGTCCTCATCAGAAATAGGCTCAGCTCTAAACAGCTTTGAGAAGAATAAAGACGCCTCCGTCGCAACCTCCGTAGCAGACCCAGTTCTGATCCATCAGCTCGAATAATTTTTGAATACTCGTCTTTCTTGTCTGCTCTAGTGCACTCATGGAAAAACCAAGTATTCTTATCTCCTTCCAGATCCTATCTCAATCTGGCTTTTGTTTCCAGAAAGACCCTGACCTGGACCTTTTACTTCAATCTGGCAACGGCCTCCATCCAGGAA